>LOJH01022411.1:0-19915 GCA_001685095.1 Ellobius talpinus
TCATCTCTGTCCTTCCTCCATCTCAACTATCCCATTCCCTCAAGTTCTCCTCCCACATTCCCTTCTCCTCTCCTCTTCCCCTTTGACCATTTATTCTCCCCCCACCTACATGCTCCCAATATTTTCAGGCAGTCTTGTCTATTTCCCTTTTCCAGGTAGATCTATGTATGTTTTTTTAGGGTTTACCTTATTACTTAGCTTCTCTAGGATCATGAACTATAGGATCAATATCTTTTATTTTACAGCTAGTATCCTCTTATGAGTGAATACATATTATATTTGTCTATCTGGGTCTGGGTTACTTCACTCAGTATGTTTTTTTCTATTTCTATTCTTTTTACCATTGAGTAGTACTCCAATGTGTAAATGTGCCACATTTTCTTTATCCATTCTTTAGTTGAAGGGCATTAGGTTGTTTCCAGGTTATTATAATACAAATAATGCTGATATGAACATAGTTGAACAGATGTTCTTATAGCATGATTGAGCATCTTTTGGGTATATGCTCAATGTTGTGGGAGGCCACTTATTTGTTCCCAGCTGCTCAGCCCCAAAATTACCACATAGAAACTGTATTAATTAAAGCACTGCTTGGCCCATTAGCTCCATATTCTTATTAGATAACTCTTACATCTTAATTTAACCCATTTCTATTAATTTGTATAGCACCAGGTGGTTGTTGCTTACTGAGTAAAATTCTGTCCAGCGTCTGTCTGTGGTGGGGCTACATGGCTTCTCTCTGACTCTGCCTTCTTCCTCTTAGCATTCAATTTAGTTTTCCCCACCTACCTCTGTTCTGCCCTGCTATAAGTCCAAAGCAGTTTCTTTATTAACCAATGATAATCACAGCATACAGAGGGAAGTCCCACATCAGACCAAGAGTATTGCTGAGTCCTGAGGTAGATTGATTCCCAATTTTCTGAGAAACCACCATACTGATTTCCAAAGTAGTTGTACAAGTTTGAATTCCCAGCAGTAATAAATGAGTGTTCCCCTTACTCCACATCCTCTCCAGCATAAGCTATCATTGGTGTTTTTGATCTTAGCCATTCTGACTGGTGTAAGATGGTATCTCAGTGTCATTTTGAATTGCATTTCCCTGATGACTAAGGATGTTGGAAATTTCCTTAAGTGCCTTTCAGCCATTTGAGATTCTTCTGTTGAGAATTCTCTGTTTAGTTCTATATCCTGTTTTTAAATTGGATTATTTGGGTTTTTGATGTCTAATTTCTTTAATTCCTCATATATTTTAGAGATCAGTTCTCTGTCTGATGTGGGGCAGGTGAAGATCTTTTCCCTTTCAGTAGGCTGCCTTTTTGTCACATTGACTGTGTCCTTTGCTTTACAGAGGCTTCTCACTTTCAGAAGGTCCCATTTATTTATTGTTGCTCTTAGTGTCTGTGCTGCTGGTGTTATTATTTAGCAAGTGGTCTCCTGTGCCCATGCATTGAAGGCTACTTCCCTCTTTCTGTTCTATCAAGTTTAGTGTGGTTGAATTTATATTGATGTATTTAATCCATTTGGACTTCAGTTTTGTGCATGGGTATAGACATGGATCTATTTTCATTGTTCTACATGTTGACATTCACCATTTGTTGGAGATGCCTTCTTTTTTCCATTGTATAATTTTAGTTTCTTCTTCAAAAATCAGGTGTTCATAAGTATGTGGTTTAATATCCAGGTCTCAGATTCAGTTCCATTGGTCAATCTGTCTATTCTTATGCCAATACCCAGAAGTTTTATTTCTGACCTCAAGCTCTACTATAGATATATGATCTTTTATCTTCCCATCACTTTGTTCTTCTGCTTTCTGATTTAACCCACCACATCAGACCACTCACTTACAAACTTATGCTCTATATTCCAAATCTTTTTTCTTCATGTACCCTAGGAGCATTCTCTTGAGACTCCTTCTGGAGGAAATCACACCAAGCCATCAGAAGATACCCAGATATCTGGTATATTCACCTCTGAATTTGCTGTCTTTTATATGCTAAAACCTTCTATGATCTTATATCAGTAAAAATTATACTTTCTACTAAATGATAGCACTGCCTTTTTAATCTGTAGCATTTTTTAATTCTCTTTAGATTATAAAGACATAAAATTTATTATGTAAACTTGTATCAGTCACTTTATAAGCACACACTTGCATATCAGTTAAACATTGTATCAGTTCACATGAATCAAGATTTGTCAGAAAGATTAAAGCAAACAAAAACTGATCCCAATTAGTCATAACCATTTTTTTTTGTTTTTTATTTATGGTTACTAAGATTTTAGTAATTTAAACTTATTCAATGGTAGATATTTTAAAATGACTACATTGATGTCTTCCTTAAAAACATAAATGCCTTAAAATTAGTTTTAGTGCTTCAGTAATTTCAAATTGAACATTCTGACATCTTTCCTTTGTTCTGTCATCACTATGAAAGCAAATTTCCCAGGGGTACATCTAAAAGACATAAGTGCTTTTATTCATTCAATTTCCAGTGTGTATTTGTTGTAAATAGCCAATTTAAGGAGAGTGACATCAAGCCACAGAGACTCCCTAGGAGTGCTTATAGGACTTAATCTGCAAATCAGAGCACATCAATAATTTGAAATTGTACTGAACAATTCTGAATATTTATTATGCAATTTCTTCTGAAATAAAATTGTGTAATTCAAATTTATCAAATATGTGTGATTTACTTCATGATGGAAGCATAAAAAGTTAGGCTACATATGCATATAAAAGAGTGATAGTAAATAAATGGATTAAGTAGCTGCTTATTAAGTCAACAGGTCAACAGGTGAGGAATGCTCATATTGTAATCTTCCAGGTTCAGTTTCACCATGAACACAATTGTAATCATGGATTATGACAAAGAAGCTACTATAATTTATGCTCCAGCAAAGATAGATTGATTTCCTGGCTAAATTATATTACTTCAGAATATTTGAGGATGATATAAAGCATCCTCTTCATCCATTCCTATTTCAGATCTCTGAAAGTTGAACTCTTGTGAACTTCAGAAATATTCTTGTAACTATGGTTGTCCCGTCACCTAGACAGTCCTTCAAAATCAAAATTTTGTCATATTTCCCTAAAATTCTGAATAAATACCTGTTCACTATGACAATACTCTAAGTTTGAGCCATTGTCCCTCACAGAGGTCAAAGGTATGACCCTCAAAAGTAAGCATCATTCTATTATAAGTAACTATAATATAAAATACAACCTACATTTATAAAGTAAGTTGTAATTTTGTACTTACTGCATCTGCCAGATCCTGTGCTAAGGGCAAGATGATAAAATGGTATGCCATAGCAGATACTAAGTTCCCCCTCCCAGGGAATTTATAATCTAGTGGAGTGACAGATGTGTGTTAAGTAATCACAAACTTTAAAGTGGTAACTGCCACAGAGCTATGATGAAGATATTAGCACATTATGAAAGAAAAGGAAGGAGGATTTGATGTTATGTAAGGAATATGGAGATGGCTGCCTGGCTGACTAGTGAGTGAGTGACTAAGTTAGTCAGTGGTTAAGTTAGTGAAAGAGCAAGCTAGATTTGAAGATGGTAATTTGACTGACCCTAAAGAGTGACAGAGCATACACGGGAAATAGTGATGTAAGTGTGTGGAGCAGATGGGGAATGGCACATAGAAAGAAGGAGAAACTGTGTCAGCAAAATATGACTTGAAAGAGAACTTGTTTTTAAGACGTCCCCAGAGAGCTGGAGAGAGATCAGACCAGAAACTTGGAAAATATGACAACTTATCATTCTTTTTATAGCCAACTGAAAGTCTTTATTCCAACCAGCTAGTACTAACTCTGGTAGAGGAGACCCATGTAGCCCCAAGCATTAAGAGCAAGGGGCTATTAAAAGCAAAAAAACCCATTCCGTTATCTTGCTCAGCAGATGTAGGGGGAGGTTTGGCCTAAGACAGCAGTTTAACATAAGCCAAAATAAGCAGTTAGCTGCAAGGAGAAGCTTGCAAATGGGATGCCACCTTGGAATTGTTGTTATTAGTAGGCTAGCAAGATCAGATTCTTTTCCATTTGGTAACTGAACAAATATAAAAACTGCACAAATGAGCTTTTTTATTATTATACGCAGTTTAACAAATCAGTATTGTAACAAAATGGCATGCAAATGTAATCACTTTTGTGGTGAATAATAATACAGTATTTCCAATTTAATTATTTAAAAAAGTCTAAGTTATGTGATTCAAGTATATATGAATTATCCTAGTAGAAGTAAATCTATAAAAGCAGTAGGTTAAGTGTACATATCCTCTTTATATTAAATTTACATGTAAAATTAAAGTTTCTTCTGAAATACTAGGTCAATATAGTCTCCTCTGGCTTGAGACTGGGAAGAAAGGTGTTTTAGTGAAAAATCCCCAGGGTCACTTGACAGTGTGTGCTGTTGGCTTTCAAGTGCTCAACTTTAATTCCCTGAAGCACTACCATACATAATTCACCACCTCTCCAAAAAACATTCTGTGCTTTGTTGTTGCTGGAAAACAACATTTAATAATATTTTAAATGGCAATATTTCATGTTCTGATTTTACTACTTTGTTTAACATAGGCGATATACAAGACTATTTCCAGTTTAAAATAAACAATGTAACACAGAAACTAACAGACAAAAGTCTTTGCAAAGTCATAGAATATATAAGTACTGTGGTTTATTTCTTTAGAAGTGCATTTTGATGGAGTTCAAATTGATACATGATTTGAAAAGAAATCTTTAAAATGTTAAGGGCAAATTACTGCTTATGAATTTCACATATTCTAGATATCTCCAAAAAGCAATTAAAATCACATTTTATTAGGTTCTCCAACACTGTTCATGCAAATGAAGAAACAAAAAGCTTAGATACTAATGCTGACAGTACTTCTCCATGCTCTTTTGAACTCTCTGTCAAATAAAGAGTAATAATTGCAATTAGGATGCTAAACAATCATTTTAGTGATAAATTCTTACTGAGAGATTGGCCATTATGTAGTTAACATGAAAAACAGACATGTGACCTGTACCCTTCTATATCATAGAATCTCTTTTTAATAATTAATATTTGAACAGTCGCCCATGCTAAATGTCCTATAATTTTGGTGAATGTCCTCAAAAGGCCTATTAATGAATATATTATACCTGTAGAGGCTTGAAAGAATTTATCACATTTTATAAAGTAAAGATGGGTCTGGAGAGATGGCTCAGAGAGTAAGAGCACTGACTGCTTTTCCAGAGGTCCTGAGTTCAATTCCCAGCAACCATCCATAATGAGATCTGGTGCCCTCTTCTGATGTGCAGGCATACACGCAGGCAGACCACTGTATAGATAATAAATAAATGAATCTTTAAAAAAAAAGAATTGAAAGAGTTCCTTGGTTCATGACCTCAAAGGAAGTGATGAGACCCTGATTTCCTCTAGGTTTCATAGATAACATAATAAGTGTTTTCCCCTTATGTGCTGGGACCACTATGTGTTTCCTCTCTTGTGTCCCAAAGGAGAAGGAATCTCAAACATGGAATAGAACCTCTAAAACCATTATCACAACAAAGATTTTCTCCTCTGATTTGCCCGAGGCATTTCACTGTAGTGACAGAAAATGCACTAATACTTTGCATAGTGCTATTTTATGGAAATTTCAAGGTTCAGTGTGAGAATTAATGCAATGCCATACATTTTAAAGAGAGAAACAGAATATTTTCCATGCCAAGTGAGGGCAGGACCAACATCCTTAGTGTGATAAGACATAGGAAATAAGTGTTACATGGGAGTCAGCAAAAGCAAAACATGGAGAATTTGAGAGTAGAAGACAGAAATGGTTATGTACAAGACACGTATTGGGTACATACAAGACAAGTTATAACAATTGTTAGGGAAATACAGAGTAAACCATTGGAATAATAAGTTTAATTTACTTATAATTATTATTAGAGTTAATGAGCAGGAAAAATCAGAGCAATCAAATTTATTGAATGAGATTTTTACAATAATTAACTGAGATATGATAGTGACCAGACATGAATTTTAGGTTCAGATAATTATGAAAAGTGATGCAAGTGTTAGCAAAATCACATAGTGAAGAAATGTCTCTGTTTCTCTCACAATTACTGACATTCACAATTAGAATTCTTAAAGTGCTCCTTGCTAAGGGAAGTGTAGCAAGAAAGAGAGGACAGGAAACAGGACGGGGAGAGAGAGATGAGAGAGAGAAGAAAGGAAAGGAGAGAAGATAGAGACAGATGAAGGAAATATGCAAATTTATTCTCCAGAAAATGATCATTTTAATTTTGCTTGCATACCTGAAAATTATCAAAAATGACCTCAGGCTCCCATGTTTAAGAAAGAAAGGTCTTCCTTCATTTGTGCTACTTCAAAATGAGTTAAGTGCTGGCCTCAGAATTCCTTTTACCTTTATTACCTACAAGTATCATCTGTGAAATTAATAAAAAAAAATTCAAGTGAGGACAAATGAATACTATTTAGAACTTCTTGTAGCAAAGAATCACCCACCTTTGCCAAGGTAGAGAAATAAAATCCAGGTGAGAAGTAGAAGGAGTTTCAGTGGTACATGGAGGGAGCCCTTCAGATGTGCTTTGGTGAGAAATTGGTTGTCTGAGCAGACAAGAAACAAGGCATCTTTACAACTGGCTTTGAGATGTATTTGGGTTTCTTTAACTGGTTCTGAGACCAAGACAGAGTCACAATAGAAGAAAAACTCACAGACATGAACTAGATACTAGCCACCCAAGTTCCTGTTGCCCACTGCCTCGACCTTCTGAGCTGGCTTGTCCAGGTTTGCAGCCAGCTACTCTTGTCAATGATGCACTACCCATTTGGATTATCAGTCTCTCCAGCTCCATCCAATTCTCGTTTCTATGATATATTTAAAATGCATCTTTTAAATATTCCTTCCTTGAATATTGCTTTGGATTTCTTGATATTTATACATTTTATGATAAGTTCAATTAAATTTTAGGATTATAAGAAAAAAGGTACATTAGTTCACCTTGCATGTTAATTAGCATTTACGTGAAAACATTTTCCTGGTATTCTTTTATTTAGGAATATATAAAAATAAACTATTTTATTATTCAACAAATTGAATAAAAATATTTTATACTTATATAATAAATTTATATGTCTAATACATGTGGATATATCTGTTCAGTGTTAACAAAGTAGGTCATATTTTGCCTCTCTATTTCCTTAGTCAACGTTAACTTTAAATTTCTGGACATTTTTCTTTGGGGATGCATCAGGCATAAAACAGGATCATTCTGTTTCACTCAGGATTGTGTCTAGTTCAGAATTTACCTGCCTCTGCCTCTGGAATGTTTGAATTATAGGCATATAACTAAAACTGGCTTTTCTAGTTTTCAGTGTTTGATTTGTTTTCTCTCATTCTTTTTCTTTTGATACCTCCAATTTTGTAAGGTATTTGTTAACATTATCATTGATTAAAGGCCAAGGATTCCTTATGTGTATTTTTAGCTCCCTTATAATAATACACTTTAGACATATGAGTCTCTGATTTATCTAGAACAATCACTTTTTTGTTGTTGTTTTGTTGTTTGTTTGCAATTTGGTATATAGGGAGATGCATATTTGAAATGTGTAAAGTGTACTTTGCTTATGCTTAAAGAGTTTCCCACTTTGTTGTTGGTTTGTGGTACTCACATTGCCCCATTTCTGTAAAATATAAAACACAATAACATAAAGGAAATAGCTTTCTTTTCCTAAATCTTTTCACTTTCTGACAAATAATTTAAATATTAAGCTTAAAAAAATCTCTGTAATTAATTTTTAAATTGCTTTCAGTAAGGTTTGTTTTTGATCTCTGAATGGTGATACATGCCCATAATCCTAGGACTTGGAGAGCAAGGACAGAAGAATTGTGCATTTGAAACCAGCCTCTTTGGTCTCAGGTATTTTGAGCAGTGAAAAAAGAAATAAATAATAAAGCATCGTCTTCTCATTTTCTTTTAATTTTTCTAGTTTCATTTCTGAAAGTCCTTTTATCAAAACTTAAATTAGAATTCTGTTGCACTTTAGAAAACTGCCTTTACATAATCCTTTTAGAAGGCATAGATTGTGAGGATACTAAAGGAGACCAATGCAATTGAATTGAGTTCTCACATCTACCGTCTTTCTGACAAGAACTGAATCATCGAGTTAGATACTCCTGATCCTGTGATTGCATGCTAAGTCACAATAGAACAATGGGTGAACAGTCTTAAAAGTATGGTAAATCCTCATTTTTATTTTATCGATGACTGGGCTTCAGAATTATCTATACTAAATCCAATGGCATTTTTATTAAGAAATATACCCATAATTTTGCATTGAAATTGTTCACTAGGTATAATATGAAAATGTAATCTATCCAAAATTTCATTATGAAGAGAAAGGTGTTAAAATACCAACTTCCTATAATTGCACTAATTAAATCAAAGCAAACGATCAATGCCAGCATGAGACTTGGCATTTAACAGAGGCTAAATAAATGACAAAACTCTTGGCAAATTGTTCATCTTTTTCCTTTTGACCTGGCTAACAAGGCACAGAGAACCTCTTGTTCCTTCTTTCTCAGCACTGGGATTACAAGCACATACTGCCACTCGAGATGTAAACTCATGTCCCTGTGCCTCGGTAGCAAACACTTTATCATATGAACTATCTCTGCAGCTCACAAATTAATTTTTTTGGCATTCTCTCTCATTATCTCCAGAGTTTTCATGTTAAATTCAGGGCCAGGATATGGAAATGGAAAGAATTGCAGCTTTTTCTTTTTGGTCTCTATTATGCTGTCATCTCTTTTGCTTGTTCCCAAGGATGTAAATTTGAAGGCTATGGATGAGTGCTCCTCAACCTGTGGGTCATGACCCTTTCTCAAGGGTTGCCTATCAGATATACTGCATATCAGATATTTACATTATGATTTATAACAGAAGTTAAATTACGTTACAAAGTAGCAATGCAATAATAATGATTGAAGATCACCACAACATGAGGATCTGTATTCAATGGTGGCAGCATTAGGAAGGTTGAGAAGCAGAAATATGTACAAAATTTAAACAGATTTAGCTTATTGAGTACCTTAAAGAGTCTCTCGATTTTGTCGCTTCTATCATCCAGATCTATGTGTTTTATTGATGCCAAACTCCTCTGTCCTGTTATTACCCTCCTTTTTCAGAGACTTTGAAGACATGAAAACACTTTCAGATCCTTCATAACATGATGAAAAGACACCATCTGTCAATTAGCCATTTGGAGTTAAGACACAGTTCTTACTTGTGACTCTATGGTCATAACTTGCTGCCATGGTCTTGAATTGATACACACACCCTGGTGCTATTTTCCTTTTATCAAAGTATGAGAAGCAGAGTGACCATGGCCACTTAATACTTTGATATCTCTACCCCTAATGAGCTTACCAAGCTCCACCTTCTAGTTCAGAGACTTCTATAGACCATTACAATTCTAAGGTGGCTTCAGAGATATTCTCTCCCAATAAGCCAGATGTGTGCTTCCTTAAGCCTACTCTTGGACCTTCAACCCTATCAACACATGGTAGCCACATTACCTTTACCTTTTGCCTTATGCACTAAACTCTACATGAGAGAATTTAGTTCATATAAATAATATATAAAATTGTATGGTATTTGGCACCTTATGACTTTCTACTTTCTCAGTAAGTAGTCAAATACATTCTAAATCAAAGTCATTAGACAGTTAATATGGAAATATATATTTGAAAATCTAAAAGAAAAATTTGTAAAATCAACCTCAGCTTTCCACCCTTGACTTTTAAAAACTATATACCTAATATCCAATTATGGGGTAGAAATTAAATTAAATAATTTTAGTGGAATGCATGAGGGTTAGGCTCTGTGATCTTGATTAGGTCATGATGAGGACCAGACCCCATATTCCTCATATTTTGACTGTTGCAGGACTTCACAGTCTTGGAGATAAAACTTGAAAATCTCATTAAGTTTAAAGTAATTAACACAACTTTAGATTAACTTCTAGTATGATTAATTCTTAATCAATTTAAATGGATTATTTTGAAAAAATTCTGAAAAAGCAACTATAAAATATTTTCCATTTAAGGCTATTGCAATATTCTTATGATTTGTCTTTCAATATCTCAGTGTTCTGTTCTTTACGTACTTCCAAAAACAAATTACAGAGCTTTTTTTTTTTACTCAGATTACTAAGGATAAGATGCACTATTTGGCTAATTTAACATTTGAGCTTTTGAAGTGCTGGCTTACTTTATTGCTGACTAGAAACTGCCCACCACCCCCATCTGGATTTTGCTTACATCATTTCATAATGCAGTCTAGAAGATAAATTCAGGCAAAATATGGAGTTTAGCCTACTTTGGCATCTGTTGAAAGACCACAGATAGTGGAGAAAGGACATATGAGACAAATATCATTTGAGAAATTATATGCAAATTATTATGTGCTATAGGACAAATGGTTGATCACTGAGTTCGATGATATCATTGGGAAGCTGTGCTTGTATAAAGGAGAAGTAGTTTTGCTTTGTTCTGTTTGTTTTGAAACAGAATTTCCCTCCATGCCTCAGACTGGTCTCCAGTTTGCAATCCTTTTGCTTCTGCCCCTAAGTGTTGGGACTGGAAATGTTGGCAGCAGGCTAGCCATAAGGTAGCTTTTAAATTTTTTTTCTATGATCTGAATCTGTTGTCTCATCTAAGAATCATTTTTAAAACCTTGGGGAGAATGGAACACTTTTGTCATGTTTTTCTTTTCAATAAATTTTTAGTATACTGTAACTTAGAACTGATTCAGTCACGAGAAAACTCCAGATGGGTTAATGCTGAAATAACATTAAGCATGTTGGACATTTGTCATCTAGTGATTAAAGTTAGAAATCACAGAGGGGAAAATTGGGTGCCAGTTGGGGAATAGTTCAATAAAAATAAAGCATTTAATAAAACATGACAGTAACTTTACATATATAATTCAGAAGGAGCTTATAACCTGTGAGACAGATGTTTGGCCCCTTCTTCAAGATAAATTAAGCTTACACAATGCCTTATGCAATATTAAAAGTCATTAAGTGTTTGTTCAATTGAATTTTTCTATGCAATCAATGAGACAAAAGTCCTTTCATAAGGGTATGATACCATCACAGCAGTGTTTTAATGGAGAACAAATTCACCTGATTTTCTTCCCTCTGATTTTATATTAAGTTAATAACAAGAAAAAATAGATACATATTTGTATTTTTACTATCCTGAATATTTTTTATTATTTTGAACTCTAAAAATACAAAAGAACTTTGGTGTGATGTTGTTCAAATTCTTATATAGTTCAATGCTACAAATAAGCTATGAAGTCTAAGTGGGATATATCTAAGACCATGCGATGCACAGTTTTCCATAGCCATCTCATGCTGTGAACTGAATATTCTCTATCTCTACTCCAGCAAATGTTGAGGTTTTGTTCCTTTGTAGAAGATTGGACTTAGTGTGTTTATGGAGAATTATTTGAATCATAGGGTCAGTATATTCATGCAGAATCATTACAGTATTCTTTCTCTGCAGGAATGGATTATTGGTGCAAGATTGGGTTAGACAGCAAGAACAATGTGTGTGTCATTCTCTCTCCTCCTTTCTTGCTTATGATTTTACCTAGGCACATTTCCCTTTCCATCATAAAGCCTTCACCATATGACAGTTAGATGTTCCTATTAGATCTTTGACATCTAGTCTACAGAGCTCTTATTCTGAGCTAAATAAAACTCACTTGTTTTTGAATCACTCCCTTCAGTCATTCTGTTAATAATGGGATGTCAAACATCCATACTCTTAATGATTATATAGTTCCCTAAATAATGATAGTCTTTTTGTAAATTCTTTACCTTCTTAGAAAATAAAATAAATATTGAATGTCCCTTCTGATGCCATGACAAACTGGACTGCTCTCATTAGTTGGCCTTCATTATAATTAATCATGGATAACTGCATGAATGGTATTAGAGAATTCACTGAACTTCATTGGCTAATAAACATTTTCATTGTTCACCATATTGCTACACTGTGAAAAATGTCAGATTATTTACTTAAGATACATCAATGTGAGATATGAAAAGATGGAGGAATGGGTCGGTTGGGAGTGTTTGCCTAGTGTTTCTAAGGCTGGCAGTACAGA
The DNA here is from genome assembly GCA_001685095.1 of Ellobius talpinus. NCBI lineage: Eukaryota > Metazoa > Chordata > Mammalia > Rodentia > Cricetidae > Ellobius > Ellobius talpinus. The sequence goes on from LOJH01022411.1 coordinate 12,193, forward strand.
AAATAGTTTAAAAAAAAGAAAGAAAATTAAACAAAGACAGAATGATAGGAAGAAAAAACAAAGAAACAACTAAACAAAGAAATAGAGAAATTGAGAGAAGGAAAATGAGAAATGAGGGAAAGAACAGAAAAGAGAAGAGAGAAAGAGATATTCGATGTAGACAGGAAGGAACAGATAAGGTAGGAAAGCAAAATGAATGGGCGTAGCTTTAAGTTACATTTCTATTTACAACGTAGTGCTGTGAACAGTATAATTTCTTCAATTCACTACATTTTAATGTAATATAAATCCATTAATATAAGAAAAGCATATGATATAATTTAGTTACTGAAACCCCAATTTCCTTTGTTTGTTTTCTTGAGTCTCACTAAGTAGTCCTTGATAGCTTGTAGTTCACTATGTTACAGCAATCCTCTCACTTCAATCTTATGAGAGTTAAAATTGCAGGCATACATCTCCAGGCCTGTTTTGAAAGCTCTTGTGACAAAAATCTAAATTAATTACTACCTAGTTCCTTTTCTTGTTGTTCTGATAAATACTATGAAAAAAAACTTAAAGAGGAAAGGGTGTATTTAGATCACAACTTGTTGTTACAGTCCTTTGTGCAAGAAAGTGAAGGTAATAACATTCCTTTCACAGTTTTTTGGGATAATCTTTTTGTAAAGCATGTCAGATATAGGGTGTTGAGGAAAAGCAACAAGCATGTGACAGAATATAGATGAATAAAAACAGATTAATTTAGGTTTTAAGAGCTAGTAAGGAATAAGACTAAGCTAAGGCCAAAGTTTCATATTTAATAAAAAGTCTCTGTGTCATTTTTCAGGAGTTGGTCACCCAAAGAACGCCCAACTAGAACAGTCAACAGCAGAAAACAGTGAGTTACTAAATGCCTACTTATGCTTGCCTTACTTTTCCCATTTTTAAATAACCTAGAATCTGCAGTCCCGGTGATTATACTATCCACAATGGGTGCATCTTTTCCCTTCCACCTCAGTTAACATAATCAATGTAATCCACCATAGAGATTACCAAAGTAAATCTAATAAATCATCGAGATTCCCAAAATCTTTCCCAGTAATCCAAAATTGTACCAAATTGATGGTTAAAACTATCACAGTTATATAGTACAAATAAATCATTAAACTTAATCAGTGAATTAGTAGAACTGCTATTTGTTTATATATATGGAATGTCTGTATGTGTGTGTTCTTTTTCATGGAATTATACTAGTTTAATTTTACATATTAACATTTTATTAGTGGTTTGTGCATGTGTATTCAGAAAAAGTATTTTTCCATGTACTTATGTGTTTGCATGTATGTAGTGTGTTTGCACTTTACGTTCAAGTCTGTGGCACTATATACACCTCATACTAAGTGCTTTTCTAAATCCTGAAAAATTTAAGTATCAAAATTATCTAATTTAAAAGATCTCAAAATCAAAAGGTGGCAACAGCAATATGCTATTTCATTTTGGGAATATCTTGGATCTCCTTACCAACAACCCCAAGTGTTTCCAGTGTCTAATCCTGGGGTTTTGTTAGGTTGTTTATAATTCTTTGAGAAAGCATACTTGCAATAGACTCAGAAACAGTTACCACATGGTTTGTCTCAATCATCTATACCTCCAGTTATAGGAAATCTAAAATGCTATTCTGAGCTCTGTAGGCACCATGTTTGCATGTTGTTTATACATAGACATTCAGGCAAACCCTCATAGATGGAAAAATAAAAACAATTAAATGTATATTTATGTATTTAGTCACACACATATATGCACACACACATACGCACAGACACACCACCACCACCACCACCAACAACAACAACAACAACAACAACACTACCACTACGGTGACCACATGACCAACAACAATAATTGAAGAAATAGAGGCTTTGCATTTGGAAAAGAGCAAGAGGTCTTAATGGGACAGTGTGGGGGAAAGGAAGGGAAGAAATGATGTAGTTATACTTCATCCAGCCTTGATATGAGGGTTTGGGCCTTGACTTAATGGAATTTGTTCTGTTTGATTGATATCCCTGGGTGGCCTACACTTTTATAAAGAAGAAAAAGAAGAGGAGTGGATCTGGAGGACAGAGAGGACTTGGGGGGATGGGTAGGCTAGAGAGAGGGAAACTGGGGACTGGATGTAGTGCATATGCAAAGGATAAATTTTAAAACATGAAGTAAGAGTAAAACGTCGTTTGAATTTAATAAATACATGGATCAGAGAAACTCTTTTATCTACTCTGAGAAAGGAAAGGAAAAGCCTATAATATTCCTGGTAATTCTCATTTGAATCTTCTCTGAAATCGTGCTTTTTAATTTTTTCTTACTAATTTTGGCTCTTATTTCAAAGACTGGATCCCCGAGTGCTCTCACATGTTCTATCATGGGTTTTGTCATCTTCCTTTGTGAGATAGGATGTCTAACTGTCAAAATATTCACCACTGTAGATTGTTAGTTTCATTTTATTCAAAGATTTAAAAATTAAGAAAAAATCAGTTAAAAACTCTCAGGTATTAAAGCATGTGCCAAGATTACATTTAATGTCCAGTTTTATTCTGAAACCTTTGTTTTCAGAATGCATTTATAGCATATATTTGGCCTATGTTTAACAGCCTATGAATAAATGAGTTCAAATATATCCTATCAAACTTTCTAGCCATTCAAACTTGCCAAAAGTGGTATTAACTCAAAAAGGGTTTTCACTTTCTTTCTTCTTGTTTTAGTAAATGTACCTTGAGTTTCTATTTCAGAAATTTTTTCTTCTATATCCTTTGAAGTAAATGATTATCATTGTCATGCCAAGTTAAATTTGAAGATACAGTAAGTTTTTCAAAGAAATTAGTAAAGGGATTATTCCTTTTAAGTAGAAAAATGAGAAATGTGGGCATGATAAGAAAATGGCAATAAAAAGAAAAAATAGAAATGAGAAGAAAGGCAACAAAAAATTATGTACTTAGTGTTCATGTATATTTAGAGTTTAGGGGGGTTATCAAAAACTATGATGTTTTATATTTTTTAGTTTTTCCACAGTGAATAGAGTCAGAATTATCAATAAAGATATCTATTGTTTTTTTCTGATATTTTGCCATAGTGTATTGAGTTAGAATTATCAATAAAGATTTCTTTAGAGCCAACTAATAACAACAACATACATAGAGAAACTGCACTCTACTGTAGAGAATGGTAGGCATGGAGCTGATGAGATAATTTCCTAGCTGATTAAATCAGACAGGTAATATATGCTAAGAGAAATTTAAACACATATTGAATCTAGAAGTTGTATTAGCCAGCAGCTTGACAGCCACTAATCTGATTTCCCAAAGGGATTAAAAAGGAAAGAGACTGACAGTCATTTCGCTCTTGCTGTTTGTGTAGCTTTAAGCATCTACAGCAGAAGAGAGCATTAAGACAGTATTTATTGATGTGCATTTTATTAACTTGCATTTGCAACACTAAAAAGCAATTTTCATCAACAGGTCAAAGTCTAAAAGACATGGCCCCAGAGAATGAAGATTCTAGCTTGACACTTTCAGCTCTACTAACTTCACAATGAATGATATTTAGGAACATATGTTTCATGAAATAATAAATTTATGTGCAATGAATACTTCAATGCAATTAACTTAGGAGAAAAGCATATCTGTTTCATTAGTCTCCATCTCCCTATTCTACCATGTGCTTCTGCTTACAAAAGCTCCATTCCATCCATTCTACTGTTACCACTGGGTGCTCTCTTGCTGGTTCCAGACTTCTCTCCCAGATAGTATCCCTGAAGTTCTACCAATGGCTTGGCTAGCTATACACAACTCCTGCTCTTTTTGCCTGTCATTTCCAGACATAGCTCAGACATCAAATCTTGAGTCAGAGGAAGTATGGGTTTTTGAGAAACTGACAAGGATGTCAAATGTCACGGTCCAGAAAGTAAAAACATATCTACAACAGGACAAATATTGACAAGTGGGAAGACCAGTTAATACAGGGAGAATGCCAGGCTGACTCCTGCTGTAACCCGCGATCAAATTTGCTCATGGGAGTTTCTCAGTGCAGTCCCTTTGGAGTTTCCCTGTGTAGTCAAGGGCTGTATGAAGGAATTACAACCTTTACATTGAGACTGGTACTGAGGTTTTCTTTTCCTTACCTACTTTTTCATTTATTTTCATTTCTTTCTAGATAATAGTTTTATCACTTACATTACAGTCCACTTTCTGTGGAGCCTGAGCGAAGCTACAGCTTATTGATATTTATATAACAATCTATAAATTATCTATCTATCTCTCTATCTATCTGGATCTATCTATATATTTATAGATATTTATATAGAGAGATAAAGATAGAAATAGGTATTTGTCTATGTATATCTGTATCTATCTACCATATATATGTGTTTTTATTATTCAAGCTACATATATCTATCTCTCTACAATATATGTAAATCTATCTATTTATATCTCCCTATATAGATAGATATATGTTGCTTGAATAATAAAAACCCAGATACAAATATTTGGGTTAAGCCTAAAGATCAGAAAAGCAAAGCAACCAAGCCACTAGACAGCTTTAACCTCTATGAAATCTTCAGACTGAAAAGACAACAAGTTCCGTTGTCATCCCACCTTATAGTTCTCTCTAGTGCTGGTAATAAAGGTATGTGCCACCAATAGTCAGTCCCTATGAATACTTAGTGTGACTGCTGGGAATAAAGTTGTATGATTCCACTACCCGGCCTGTTTGTCTTACTAGAGTGGCTGTTGTACATTCTGGTCTTCAGGAAAGCTTTATTCTTTTTTAAACACAAATGAAGCATCACTACAGATATACATAGATCTAGATTTATAGATGTATAGATATAGGTAGCTAGATAATACATTGCATAAAAATTAGTGATTTAAGGGTTATACTCCTCTTGTTTAATACTTCAAGGAAGAGGCACAAGCAAGTATAAACTGGAGTTGAAATAAAGCCTTCTATATGTCCTGGACTGTGGTTATTATCATATTGTGACTTAAATAAGGCTTGTGAACTTGCATTAAAACAATAGATGGGCTTTATTTGGTGGAAGTAAATAACAATTACCTTGAATATAGAATTTTCAAATAAAATACGACATTCATATAATGCTTTTTTTGCAGCAGACAGCTTATAGGATCATCTGCTGAGAAAATTAATAACTAGGTTCCAAATAAACCCCATTACTCACAAAACAGATTTTTATTAATACAAAAATTAATTTAATTCCAAGAGTTAGAGTTAACAAAACTCTTCTTCAAATTAAGACTCTAGTTTTGTCTGGTGTGTAAGCTTTAATCCTATGCTGGACTTAAGTTTTCTATACTGTGGCTTACTTTCAACTAACATGCAAAAGTAGTTTTTATTCCTGGCTTCATACAACAATATATGATAACAGTGTTATAGTGAAATAAAAGCAACTATTAGAACTGAAAGAACAAGTTTATAATGATATCAGAATGTGCCTGCAGGTTGGTAAACACATAATACTTTATTTCATGTAAAGCATGAATGTCTTGTACTATTACTGATTAAATTATAAGGCAGTATATGATTATATGATCATAAGAACAGTCCAGATGACTTTGGGATGGGCGTAAAACCTATGAATGTCTAAAACATGAATTTTCACACTCAATTCAGAACTCCATAGAGAGCAGAGGAACTAAAGTCCGAGTTAAATATTTGTGACCAATGATTTAATCAGTTATTACTGTGTAATGTCATGTCTGCACATGACAGTGTTAAAAAATGTCTCCATCCATTTTGGGGGGTGGGCATCCAACTCCTTAGGGAAAGAAAATTCTATGTTCTGCATAATTGTATTTATTTTTTATTTTCTCATACATTATATCCAATGATAGTCTCATCTCATCTATTCCTCCAAGTCCCTCCCCCCAGGTTCCTTATTCCCTAGATTGACTTTCCCTCTGTTTCCCTTCAAAAAAATGTACAGGTTCCCAAGGATATCAATTGAACATGGCATAACAAGTTTCAATAAGACTAGGTACAAACCTTCATATCAAGACTTGATGAGATAACCCAGTAGGAGGGAAAGAGTCTCAAGCTCAGGGAAAAGAGTCAGAGACACTTTCACTTCCACTGTCAAGAGTCTCAGAAGAAGAACGAGTTACACAACCATAATATATATTTATGGAACCTAACTCAGACATATACAGGGTCCATATTTGTCTTTTCGGTTTCTGTGAGCCCCTCCCTATGAATCCCACTTAGCTGATTCTGTGGGATGTATTCTCATGATGTCCTCGACCCCTCTGGTTCCTGTGACTCTTTCCCTACATTTTCTGTGGCGTTCTCTTGGCTGTGCCTAGTGTTTTCCTGTGGTGCTCAGCTGTGTTCATCTTAATTTGGTTCTTCATTGCCATTCTTGATGATATTCCTTTTAATTAATGTATATCTATTAACATGTTCCCTAATTTTTAGAGAGGAAGGCAGGGAAGAAGCTAATAAAACTTGATTTGTAGCTTAAACCATTAGAAGTATTGATATTGGGCATTAGGTATTCAGGTCAGGGTTTTGTGGGACTGACTCTTAAAGTCTGATTTCTCCATGTAAAAGTGGGTCTTTGCCATGAATATGACTTCTGCAGACCTAGAGATCAGAGTTCAGACCTCAGATGGTTGAGAGGTAATAATTAAATTCCCAGTATTTTAGTTCAAACTCTAATAATTATTTTGCAGAGTAAACCAGATTGTGCAATTTACAGATGAATCCTATTAGTTTCTTATGGAATGTGGCTAGCAAAAGCAATTCACCACAAACAACCTGCCCAATGTAGCAGAAATGAACTATTTCTGGGACAGTAAAGGAAAATATAAAATTATATAAGTGACAGTTAAAATGCTTAATAATTAATAAAATAAAATTTATGAAAGACTTCACAAAGAAGAAGATGAAACAAAAGGGGAAATGTTAAATGCCTAAATAAATAAACTGATAAATTCATTATTTTTAAACTTCTATATATTAATTTTATTTTCCATGAACTGATCATAGGACTCATTATAATCACACTCAAACAGCCTAATAATTTTTTTCTGGAAATTTGCAAACTGTTTGAAAACATATTTTGAAATGCAAAGATATGTGAAAAGTGAAGATAATGTAAAGGCAAAATGAATATGAAAACTTAATTTCATCCAAAACAAAATTGCTGTGGGATAATCCCTCTGTATGCTGTGAATACATTTTATTACCAGTGGTTAATAAAGAAGCTGATTTAACCTATCACAAAGCAGGATAGAACCAGGAGGGAAATCCAAGCTGAATTACAGGTCAAAGAAGAGTGGAGTCAGTGGAGATGCCAGAGAGCCTCCAGAGCAACAAGATGTACTAGAGACCAGGTAATGCCACAAAGCCCACATGGCAAAACACAGATTAATAGAAACAGGTTAATTTAAGTTGTAAGAGCTAGTTAGTAGTAAGTCTGAGCAATGGGCCAAATGGTTTATAATTAATATAAACCTATGTAGTGATTACTTTAAAAGTGACTGTGGAATCAGATGGAACAGGAAATCCTCTATTTACATTTGGTGTTCCATCATGGTACATGCAATCCACATAAAGCCTCAGAAAACCTAAAATGAGTTTCTAGTGTAGTGATAGGGGAGAGCAGGCCTGCTTTCCATCTGGTGCAGCTCCCGCACGGCTAGCTTATACCCCAAAATAACAACACACAAATTGTATT
>LOJH01022413.1:3191-17867 GCA_001685095.1 Ellobius talpinus
ACATACAAGTGATCATACTGCATATCTCCCATTGTATTTATGTGTGTGTATATGTGTGTGTATATTACCCTAGTACATACTCAGGTACATACACCATGTATACAAACCAAGTTGATGCTGGGTATTTCTGCTACCAATTTCCATGTTATATTTTAACACAAGGTCTCTTCAGTGAACCTAGACTTTGCTATTTCTGCTAGCCTAGCTGGCCAGCAATTCAATAGGACCCATCTATCTTTGTTCCCACCCTCCACCCCCTCAGCAGTGCTGGGATAACAGACAAGTGATTTTGTAACCAGTTTTTATGAGGATGCTAAGATCTGAACTTAGGTCTTTATGATTATACAGCGGGTACTTTACTCATGTGTATTTGATGTGTGCTTTTTTCTTGAATTTTTCAGTTCTTTATTTTGATGTGTGATTTGCTGGTATTATCAATAAAAATACTGACAATGAAATTATTACTTAAATTGTATAAAATAACTATGTGACTAAGCTTCATGGAATATTTGAACTTATCTGGGGAATTTTTGTAGACACCCTGATTATCATGGATAGAAATTAATCTTATTATAGGTGGTTTAAGTGCTAGGAAGTTCATTCTTCATTTTAACATTGATTTTATTATCTTTTACATATTGCATGAATAAGTACTATATTCATAGCATTTCTACCCCATACTCTCAAACTAATGGCCTCTTGTTCTTTTTATTGTTTCATATGTGTGTTTGTAACCACAGAAAGATTTGTATTGCTAGTAAAATATTTTATTTTGTTTTACATTTGTTAAAACCTAAGGGAGTGATTCAGCATCCTTTCTTAACTGTGTCTGGCAGTGTAGTTTTTGGATCCTAGCACGTGGAAGGCTGAGAGGCAGGAATAAAGCAAGTTCAAGGCCTGCTGCAGCTGCAGTAGGAATGCAGAACCAGCCAGGACAACTCAACAAGACTATGCTTCAGAATAAAGAATTAGAAGAGAGAGGGAGCTACAGCTCAGTGATGCAAGGCTAGACTAACATAGGGGAGGTCAAGTTCAGTACCCAGTATAAGTCCCAAGCCTCTGCCCTGTGGAACTTTACTAAGACCCTCTCCTTAGAGGTAACCCATCATTTCTACCTCAGTGCTAATGAGGCAAGAGAATGATTTAGTGATCTAGGTGATATCTGAAGGAGTTTCTGGGGAAGAAGAATTCCTTTACTTCAAGCATGTATGTGTGTGTGTAGGGTGTGTGTTTGTATGTGGTATGTATGTGGTGTGTGTATGTTTGTGTGTGTGGTATGAGTGCATTGTGTGTATGGTGGATATATGTATGCATGTGTGTGGGGTGTGTGTGTTATATGAAGGTGTACCTGTTTATGGGTGTGTGTATTTGGTATGTGGTACATATGTGGTATGTATGTAGAGTGTGTGTGATGTATCTGTATGTAGTGTGTGTGATGTATGTGCATGTAGGATGTGTGTGGTGTATATGTGTATGTATGTGTGGGGAGTATGTGTGTGCTATATGTGAGTGTGTATGTTTGTGGGCTATGTGTATGTGTGGGGTATGTATGTATATGTGTATGTAAAGTGTGTGTGTGTGAGTGATGTATGTGTATGTAGTGTGTGTGTGTATATGATGTATGTGTATGTAGTGTGTGTAGTGTGTGTGTGTGTGTGTGTGTGTGTGTGTGTGCTATATGCACCCATGTGAGCGTGTGCGAGGCTTGGGGTCAATGCTGGGTATCTTCTCCAATTTTTTTCCCACCTCATTTATTAAAGCATGATTTCTCAATCAGTAAATCTGAAGTTCATCAATTTTGCTAGGCTCGCTGTCAGTATGCTAAGGTTCTCACCTATCTCTATCTCCAGGGAGCTGAGGTTACAAGTGAGAGTTGCCCTTTCTGGCATTATGCCCTGGAGCTGGGAACCTAACTCTAATCCTCATGCTTTTTTGTCAAGTACTGCACTTGCTAAGTAACCTGCCTCCTCAGTCCTTCTCCAAACATTTTGGTCCATGTCACGTAGGGAAAATAAATGTGAGAATATGATGTCACTACAGGCATTTGTAAAATACATGCATCTTGCTTTCATTCCGGATTATGCTTTCTTTGAGTTCAGTGTCCCACATTGCATTCCAACATATACTGGTAAATCACATGCTCTATAGGCATTGTTCCCTAATCTAGTCTTCAATCTGGAAATTCAGATGTTGTTTCTGCCACTTTACATGGCAGAAAACTGAAATTTAGACAATATACATGCAAGACGCCCAGAATGTGTTTGCAGACTTAATGAGTCCAATATAGATGAACCTGGAAGAATTCTTAAAGACCATAGGAAGATATACCTGTGGGCTTAAACCCTGACTCTATCTCTCATCAACAGAAAGTGAAAAGTGAGTTATTTAAATCTTTTTAAGTACTAGCATCTTTGTTATCATATTTCTTTAAAATGTGATCACCTGGGTGGCTTATTTGAAATATAGATATAAAATCTGTATTCTTCAACTCCATGTCTCTTATTACCAAAGATGGTTTAGTTCATTTGATTTTTTCTAGATAATTCAAAGTATAAATTATGACAAACTTTATTTAATATATAACTCCTAAATTCATGAGAAACTTCACATGAAAGTAGCTTAACTTTAAAAGTTCTATGTGAGGAAGAGTCCAAAGGGCATGATATACTTGAATAGAAATTATTTATGAAGCTCATCAGTATGTATAGATGCTATATGTCAAACAAAAAACATTTCCAAGTGGTGCTGGAGAGATGGCTCAGCAGTTAAGAACACTGGCTGCTCTTCCAGAGGACCTAGGTTTGATTCCTAGCACCCACAAGATAGTTTATAACTGTTTATAATTCCAGCTCCAGCTGAACCAATACCCTCTTCTGGCCTCTAAAGGTACCAGATATGTGGTGCATTGACATACTAACAGGCCAAACAATAGTATAATGAAATTAATAAGCATTTAAAAATGCCTTTAAAGATTCTGTATTTGTTTGCACAAAATGAATGCATATGAAGTCTATCTTGATAAAGTCGCAATAACCTTGATTCTGTCCTGGTAACAACTCCAAATTCTGGTAGCTGACCCAGGCCTGTAAGAGGATTTCCAAAAGTCTACCTTTCTTCAGTAACTAGAAGATCAAAACAGATAGGGTGCTGACCCCCATGTGATGTCAGAAATCCAGGTTGTTTATCTTCTGGTTGCTGAGTAAACTCTAGGAAGTCTCACACTGGCAGTTTAATGTGCCTATTCCAGAAAGATGGTCATTACTTTGGTTCATATTACATTGACCAAAGTACTTCATCTGCTCTCAGGAGTCAAGCAAAATTCAATACACCCAAGGAGTAGAATTTGGTGAACTCTAACAACATCTATTATAGGAGCAAAAAGAAGACAATTTGTGAAGAGTTCTGTGTCTTATAGGTACTTAGGGAATATTCTGCTTAAGTTAATGGTCAAGGATGTTACTAAAGCCAAGATTCAAAGAATTTAATATATGCATATATAATATGTAAGTAGCTTGATTTACCTTACATTTTTCTTTTTTATGGGGTGTGTGGATGTACATATGAATATATGTGTGAATGAGTATACATATGTAGTCAGAAGCTGATATTGGATGTCTTCCTGGGAACATATCTATTTCATATACTGAGCCAAGGTCTCTCACTTAAACCTCCAGGTCATCAATTTAGCTAAACTCTCTTGTTTTAAGGACCAGCTCCACCTCTTAAGAAAACTCACCAAGTCCACCTGGCATTTATGTGGATGTTAGGTATCCAAACCGTGGTCCAGATAGCTTTTGTGTGATGCCCTTTACCTACTGTTCCATGCCCTTACGTTACTTTCTTTAGAAAAGTGATGCATAGTTATGTTTTTCTCGTCATTTTACTAAATACAGTCATAAAGAGGATATCAATTAGCTATACTTAGTGAGTCTTTGGGAAATTCTGGATAAGCATGGCAGCAAGCACTCTCACAGTTGTGGAAATAGCAGAGTATAGCATACTCCAGACATCTCCAAGCCTAAATGATGTTTAGAGACAGCATAACCACTTGGAATGAGACAAGTCAGATGTAAATACTTCATATTTGTGAGGTGATTTTCTGTTAGAAAAGTATTTCAGCAATTCTCTAATTCCATTCCCAAAGTGACCTTTTGAAGTTGGTGAGGCAATTGTCTTCCTTATTTCAGAAATGAAGTGACTGAGGTACAAAGAGGTCAAAGCCACATTCATGTTTACAACTATTAAATAGCTGTGTTGGAAACGGAAGTCAACATCCTTGACCTACAGCTCAGTTTTCTATCCAATTCCACCTCACCGTGCAACTGGGCAAACCTAAGCCCATTTTGCTGAGATAACTACCCTTCAGTGAGTCTAAATATGAAGTGCTATTGCAATGCTCCAATTTCCTTGTGCTTGCACACAGGCAGTATACCTACTCAGGAGCCTACTGTGCAAGACAAGTCGAAATCCATTCAAGCAATGTTTTACAAATAAGACTGAATTTACTGGTTGATCAGAGATAAACAAAGTATCGCAAGCCAGCTGATTCAGGATTCATGGTGACTTTTGGCTCTCCTAGAATAGGTTGGAGCTTATATCTGACACTGGCCCCACTTCTTGGTCCACAATGTTTCATTAATAAGGTTGGCAAAGAGCAGTCACCCTCTTGGAGAGCTTCTAAGTCAGCTCACATAGTCACACTTCATGACCACGTTCATAAGTTCAGAGAAAATGCCAGAAGGATTTAAATGAAACCAATGACTTTAAGATGGATAGACTTTGAAACTGGCTGGCATAAATCAGGAGGGTGTCTTTGCATTAACTAGCCTGAGAAACAATGTGACAAAAATAAATAAGCCCTCTAGCTACTTTTTGTCAATTTGGTTGTCATTCACGTTTAAAGCTGGAGGACTCATTTCTTTATACTGTTTAAACATCATGACAATCTCTATTTACTAAATGGGAAAAAAACCATAATTAATTCCTAAGTGCTGCATCTTGCCTTTTATAGCACTTTAACCCAGCATCTAGCAGAATTGCCTATGCAAAAGAGGCATATTGTTTAGCAATGGTTTTGTTTATGAACCTGCAGCTCCCTCCTTTGGGAAATGGTAATGATGATTGTACTTTGCTGAAATATTACAAGTGAAAGACAAACTCGGCAGCACAAGCAAATAACAGGGTTAGAATCTACAGCTGAAGAATCAGAGCAGGGGATATTGCGCTGGATAAAGTCATACCAGTTTTCATTGTGGCATCAAACCTGATCTTCTCACTTGATCTCCTTGAGAATCAATGTGCAATAATATCCTGTGCTACTATCTGGATTTTCTAAAAAAATGAGGAAAAGCATATTCTAATATATCTGAAATGATAATTTTATCAGACAAAATGTCACTGTTTCTAAAATAATACACATAGAAGCTTCTCATTAGACTTCTGTGATCAAATTTTGCTCAGGTCAGGGTTTTCTCTTTATTCCATAATATATAGAGAAAAAGAAGGAACTAGCCTTTGAATGTACTCACATTAAAGCAGTTTATCATTTTAACTACAGCCCTGGTTAAAATGGGAAGAGAAAAATACTATTATGGCCATATTATACTTAAACATCAATATGCCACAAATACCAATCACTTGCCAAGATCAACAGAGCTTATTTGAGCTCCAAAATCTCCCACTCTTTCCTTGAAACCATGTGTTTATAATAGTGTCACAGTGTTGTATAAAGGAGTGTATAATTATGTAAATGAATAAGCCTGTATTTCTTATTACAATCTAGATACCAGTTAATTGATGAACAGAAGAAAGTATTTTACAAACCAGTTTTTGAATATGAGTAGCTTTTAATCTTATATCTTCAGTATTTCACCATCTGAGCTCCATAAACGAAACTGTTTTTCTGTTTCTCAATAGAAAGTCATTATCACATGCTCTGTCAAAATTGCTGAGGATTCATCAGTGTTAAAAGTCCAATATTTAAATTTTAAAGGTTCCATGTGATTACCTTCCAGAAACCAGAACTTATGCTTATCTTTAACTTATAGGCACAAAACTAGACCGTTTAAAATGTGCTTTTCTGGCACACTTTTGTTTGCCCCAGATACACATGTGAACACTCCGAGATCGAATTCTAGATCTTACCTGAAGATGGCATCCATCCCTAAATTGTATGTGATTTGCATGAGGACACTCTCCAAATTTGCAAGCACAGTCATAAAATCTTTTCTACTGACTGGTAAGTTTGTTCCGTGTATGGTAAAGGCATCTTCTTTGAATGGTAACTCCTCAGTGTGTTCTTCGGTTGGATCTAAATACACCTCCTTAAAGGCTGTGCTGATTCTCAAGTTATTTCCCTAAAGCAGGGGTGGGGAGAGGGGGAGAAGAAAGTATGTATAGATAAAATTGCAAGAAAGATTCAAAATTTCTAAATGTTATCTGAATTTGGACACTCTACTCCAGATCGTCCTCAGGAGGGTTTTAACTTGAGGTTGGCTTTGCCCATCATTTAGCATTTTTCTGGTGTACATGAATCAAAGACAAAGAAATGTAAAGACCAACTTTCATCTCATATACTACAAAGTCTACCACTGTGAGTTTTGCATGAACGTGCCTTCTCCATTAACTAAAATAATAGGTATCACATATATATGCTGTTGCAAACAATTTGGTTTCATCCAAGCATGAAAACATCATGTATTTATGGCAAAGATAAGAACTGCAGTGTATCAGGCAAGGACATTTCATTAATTTATAAGCTAAAATATTTCTGACTTCCATATAAGGAAAGATTTGCACACTGATGTTCAAAATAGGAAAAGACCATCATAAGAATCATTTCAGTTTACTTAGGACATTTAAGTCATCCGTCTTATTTAATGTTTTAATGATACATCATCTCTCAACCTTCATGCTTAAGAGAGCTCCTTTTATCCTCAAGGAATCCCAAGATACACATGCAGTTTTATGTTTATGTGAAGTCTAAACCACTTCATTTGATTCTGGAGGAAATTTGTTCTGAGTGAGTAAGCTTGCCATTCTGCCACTGACCCCTAAGCAAGGAAGACTTGGGGGAGTAACAGAGCCTACAGCTCAATCAGCATTTTCTGTTTGGAACCACTAACGCACATACAGGTGTGCACCTAGGGGTATGTATGTAAATACCGGGGGAGTATCCATCACGGCAGTATGAGAAAGTAAGACAGGGCTCTCAGAATATTACTGCACCCATCATTTGGAATCATGCATAGCCTTCAAGTTCCCAGAGGCAGTTTCTCTTGTATATTTTCTTCCTAAAGTAAGATCTTGAAGTCAAGAGTTACCAACAGCTCAACAAATTACTTTGCCCCTTTCCCTTTGCATATATAAACAAAACAGAAAACCATAAAATCTATAATATAATGCATTACATAAATTAGTATTGACCTAAACACATGGATCCTGTAACCTTATAAGTGCAGAAATATGGTCATGTTTTAAATTTAAGTTTCAAAATGTGTCTAAGTGGTTTACTTTGTCATCAGAACCCATTCTGGATTTTCTTGAAATGTATCTTGAAACATGGGCATGACATAAAACTGCTGAGGTGTATTGTCTTTCATAGTATGTAAATCAGCATCAGCCAATCAATTAAAAGCAGTGTGAGTGACCTCAGGTGACACGGCGATATCATGTGGTTGTACAGTGACATGTTTATTATCTCACCTCTAAGATAGTCATCAGCTGAACAACTTTTTCTGCATCCTCTTCCGCTTCTTCGAGGTCATATGAGATGGTAAATGTCAATTGTCCTCCTACAGCTGGAAGCTGGAAGAGAAGAGACACAATCATTTCAGCATAGGAGGTGATTTATTGAATCATCTTTTATGTACTATTTTAAAACCCTTTTATTGTTCTAGAGGGCAATATTTGGAAGAAGCAGCAATCACCAGAGTGCAGACTAGAGATGACAGACATTTCTGTAGGAGTAACCTTTGTATGAACCTTGGCCCATCAACAGAAAACTAGAGATAAATGTAAATTCATGGGTTATTTCCCCAGTAATGCAGGCTTGATAGAATAGGCTAGGTTCTATGAAATCAAACATAGATTTCCCTGTCATCTTCTCAGTCCATAGTTGATCCCAAACAGAAGGATGATTGCCAAACTTTTCTATCCATCCCTGCAGGTAGTGACATTCTGTAGCTCTGAATACAACCAACAAAGACATTCTTCCGTTTGAAAGGCACTTTGCATAGACCATGATCTAAGCTGAGAAACATTATTAGTCAAAACAGAAATAAAGGTTAGCTGCAAAATTTACATGTAAATTCAATCAGGACTACCTGAGAAGGTCTACTTTTGCCTATGTAATCAAGTAAGCTTGTATGGATAAATGTTATCACCCCTTCCTCATTAAGCAAACTTCATTTCTTCTAACGTATGTTTGATGCTTGCATTTTTCTGACATTGACATTAACCTTGTAAAATATATTTTTCTACTAGAACACAAGATCATTTTATAGGACAGGAATTAAAACTAGATCTGTGAGTGACAGATCCAATGTAAATGTGGCAGGCCCTTAAAAATTCTATCCTGGCACTGTAAACAAAAGCATTACTAGAATAAAGCTGATGATTTGTATTCTGCTGTTCACTTTGTGCTGGCAAGCAGAGCCCCAGCTTCCCTGACCTGGGCTCTCTGTGTGTCCTTTCCTGGCAGACCTTGACCAGAAGGTACTTCTCAGGAAGGCAATGGATGGAGGCGGAGGAGCCTGGATCCCTTGGAGTTGTCCCACAGGGGCCACACAGAGATAGCTATGGCTCATTAAACAGGATTTTACATTGCAGCTCAGCATTGGCTTAGAATAGCTCATTACATGATGCTCTGGAGGGACTGAAATTTAGAAAACATCTATTCCCCTGCTCCTCTGAGTAATGTGCTACTCTAATGTCTTCTCATATATAAAATAATACTTATCTGCCTGGACAATAGCATTGGGCATTGTTATAATTAATGGGGGATGAATCTATATACCACAGTTTTGGCTTCTTTAGAAAAAGCACCCAACATTTCACGTAGCCCGCTTGTTCAAATTAGCAAGACATCAGTAAGAGGCTAAAAAGGCTACAACTGATATTTATTAATATCTCAAAGAAAACTGAACTATTTAGTATTTTCTAAATTAATAAAGATATACAGTAGGAAGTAGCCATTAGAGATCCCAATTTGGAACAAAGGCATAATGTGAGCCAATGGGAATGAGGACTTTAGCCCGGGAATGTGGGGATGACACACTGAACCTAGAGTTGCATATTAAATATTCAATATACCCAAATTTTATGTCCTTGCCTGAATCTTTCTAGGAGTGAAACTTGATCATTTTTTTTCAAGTTCCATTACTGAATCAAGGCAAATGCTGCATTTTAATACAGTAACCTAGTTCAATATTGTTTTTACATTATTACACATTTTTTACATCAGAATGGTCTTGCTAGAAATTTCCTGATAGATTCCTTGTAGTTTTCTGTTAGCGCAAATACTTGCCTGGTTAACAATTAAACAGCCAAAAGACCAAGGAAAACCATTTTTAATCATTCTTAAGTGTGGTAAAAAAAATCTTTTAAAAAAAATCATGAGTACTAGAACTGAAGGATTCTAGAAAGGCGACAGGTGTCCCTTTCTAGAATTCCCAAACCCAACCATTAGCATTCACTGAATAGTTCAAGAAGACATGATATTTGTGGGAAAATATGTGCTGTACATAATTAATTTTCCATAATTTTGAGCTTTCTAAAACCCATTTACAAATTCCATCTTTGGGACTTTAAGTTAATTTAGGGGAAAACATTCATTTTCATCATTTTATTAAGCCTTGCATAAGTCAATAGAACATCTAATTTACTCCCATGATTTATTAACTCCCTTGCAATCATTGTATTAGCTAGAGAAAAAAGGGCTTTCCACGGGGAGGAGTAAGACACATTCAGCTCACTTGGATATGATTATTGTATATAGTTGGTGCATCATACTGTCCCTATAAGTTGTGAATGTTGTATGCCCTTTCAATTCTAGGAGAAAGTAAATTTCTTCAGATAGGTCATTCTTTGAGATTCCCTATTGACTTAGCTTTTTACTTTTTTCTTGGTTATTTATTCAGAAAAATTTTCCATGGGGAGATTCAGCCACCAAGTGGAGAAGGAATTTCCCATTGGAGGGCAAAACACCGTTCTATTCCAGGATGTAGTTCAGGATTAAACCCTATATGCTCCAGGCCTCATTTTCACACCACTAAGAAAATAATAGCTCTTTCCCGTGAGCATTTGCCTTTGGTTGGAAAGAAACAGCTTGTTTGTAAGTAACATTGTTGCTTCATGCAATATGGGACTATTGTCTAACATAACAACATGGTTAAATGGGGCAGGAAAACTTTCCACTCATGAGAGGAAAAACGCTGGACGTAATTGGCTTTACCAACAAAGTATTGGGTATGGGGTTGTGCTTATGTGTATTCTACTAAGTTTAAAGGAATGTGAACTGAGGAAGTGTGGGGTGGGGCACACTACTTGAGGACATTGCACCCGGAGAGCAAATTCTTCTCTGGGAATAAGCAAGGGATATTTGGTTTTCTGATGTCAGATGATCATCACTGTTATCCCAGTAAATGGAGTGTAAAACCTAATATTTGCTTCTGCTTACCAGAGCAAATATTTCAAGAGGAATATAGTAAAAATGAAATGAGTAAAAGGTTTTGTAATAATGAGCCAGATAAATTAAACATAGCTGTAAGTTTCTGTTTAGTACCACAGACAGTATAAGGGTTTCATCTTTCTACATTCTCAAGACTTAGAGACTAAAATTCTGAAAAGTTATTCCTTCCTCCTAGACATGTATTTATAGTGTATGTATTCAGTCTGTTCACAGAGTTGCAAGGTCCCATTGTGGTCTTTCAAATATTTATGATTCTGAAGTAGACACACTGCTTTTTCAGAGATTGTAATGTATTAGAACAAAATCAGGCAGTATTAAGTTATAGAAGACATAGAAAATAACAGAGAAAATTTAATAACATGTGCCCTTTTAGCATATAGAAAATTGACTAGGAACTGAGGTTACCAAAAAGAGATGATACATTTGAGAAATACTGGTTTAGGAGGCAAGAGACCTCATAGTATAGTTTCTTTAAGAAGCAGGCTGGATGCTTCATAGCATTTATGCCACGACTGTGTCAAAGGGCATTTCCAGGCATTACTATAGCTCACAGAGCTGTAAATTAGGTAAGAGTGATGATTAGTTTTCTCCTCTGGTTTCCTACATAGCATCTTTCTAAAACTATGAAAGCCAGTCAGTCACAAAGGGCGTCACAAAGCTAGAAATAGATCTACCACGTGGTCCATCTATACTACTCTTGGGCATCTACCCAAAGCACTTATGTCCTACTATAGAGATGTTGGCTCATACATGTTTATTGCTGCTCTGTACAATATCCCCCAAATAGATAAAAAACCCTAGATATCTAACACTTTGTAAATATTATTCTGCTCTTTTGAAAAATAAAATTTTAAAACTGGTAGGTGGATGGATGAAACCAGAAATGATCACTCTGAGTGAAGTAACCCAGGCATAGGAAAACAAATATCATCTCTTTTCTCCCATATGTGGCTGTTATTTTTGAGCCTTCAGATAAGTGTTATTCATTTGGGATACCCGAAATGGTTATAAAAATAGGAAGAGGCCATGGGGAGTAAAGTGGACTTTCAAGGGAAAGGAGATACAAGGGGGGAAGAACAAATGAGATGTGGTGGAGGAGGAAGGGCAGGTAGATGAGAAACAATGGGAAGGATAATTGACACTAAAGACCTATTAAAGTGTAAAATTTTTTAAAACATACACATACATAAAAAGAAATGCTGAGCTGGGTGTGGTGGTGCACACCTTTAATCCCAACACTTGAGAGGCAGAGGCAGGTTCACGTCTGTGAGTTCAAGGCCAGCCTGGTCTACAGAGCGAGTTCCAGGACAGGCTCCAAAGCTACAGAGAAACCCTGTCTTGAAAAACAAGACAAAACAGGAAAAAAGAAATGCTGAATATTCTTAAGCATTTTCCCGGCTATTTGCATTTTGTCTTTTGAGAGCTTTGTATTTAGTTCTTTGCTCCCATTCTTAATTGAGATGCTTTTTTCCATTATCTTGGTGTTTTCAGTTCTCTGTATATTCTAAATACTAGCCATCTATCAGGTGCATAACTAATCACTTTCTCATTGTATTTAAGGCCTGTTTAATGAGGTGGGTCCCATACCTGGCTCCATTATCTGGGCTAAGAACATGAGACTGGATAGGTTATGGGCCATATGGTAGAATCCACTAAAATTATCCTGCTAAATAGACATAGGATTAAAGCAAGTCCTAGTGACCTATCTCTATACTGATAGCTTAGTGCAACTCCCAAACCTCATCAGAGAAGCCTCTCCCCATCCCCAGTAGATGGTAGCTAACACTGAGACCCATAGCTAGTCAACACACAGAGAAAGAAACTATAGAATGTTCAGCCCCAAATGGGGCATCTATATCATATTCCTCTCCCCAAAGTGCAGGGATCATTGTTGAAGAGGAGGCAGAAACATTTTGAAAACCAGAAGTAGTGAATGACTTCAAGGAAACAGCATTCTGTGACAGAACAGGGCAGTTACGCATACGAATTCACAACAGTTACAACAGCATGTATAAGACCTGTGTAAGCTGAAGCCAGATAAACATCTCAGCATAAAGGTGGTGATGTGAGAACCAGGCCCTATCTCTAGCTCAGGTGATTTTTAGCCGTTAGCTGCAGGAAGAAGCACAGCTAGTTTTCTC
Source organism: Ellobius talpinus (assembly GCA_001685095.1). NCBI lineage: Eukaryota > Metazoa > Chordata > Mammalia > Rodentia > Cricetidae > Ellobius > Ellobius talpinus. Next base: position 16,023 of record LOJH01022413.1, read on the forward strand.
TAAGATGCCATTGATTGGTCGTATATTCACGACATTCTAGAATAGCTCCCAATACCACGAGTATTTGGCCAACATAAATTGGATTTATGGTTCCATTCCCCACTCAAAGAGGACACAAAATTGTGACTGGGGACATGAGGGTATCTTCTGAAGTGCTGGAGATACGAATATGATCAAAATACATTTTTAATATTTTTAAGAATTAATAAGATATTATTTTAAAGAAGAAGCTTGGGAGCTGTTTTCTTCCTGATTACAGAAGTGGATTCCTTTCTCCTTGTTTCCTACCTTCCTGCTTTCCCTCCCTATTTCTTTTCTTTGATCTTTGACCCATTGTCTCTTTATTTTAATTTTTCATAACTAATATAGAGTTTCAGCAGTAACTTTCTTTCACAGTAGCTCTATTCATTCCTTTTATTAGAACTGAAAGAGGCAAAAAGTTACTTCAGGATCTCCCTTTAGCCATTACCACTACAGTCAGTCCAACGGGATAATTTTGTATTTCTCAACATCTGGTGACATCTAAGCTTTGAGAGTACAAAGTTGGGATGCACATGCTGCCTGTGACCAGACCAAGAACAAAGATCTAGGGTTGATGACCAGTGACAGTTCCTCAGTGTGACCAACAGTGAGGGGACCACCAGATCCATGCATTACACAGGTTAACTACACTAAATTTATTCTGCTTGAAATTTGCCGATTTCACCAGACTTTCACAAATTATATTTTATTCGATGCTTCATAGTGATAACTATAAGAGACACAAAACTTAATGTTTTGATTGGATAGGAGGAGAAAATAATTGTGAGAGACATATAAAGAAGATCAGAGAGGACAGTGTGAGTGTCCATGCACATAAGGGTGAATTAATGATCCCATGGACACACTCTTCATATGTTTTCTTCTCCATGTCACAAACCAAGACTAAACCATATGGTCCATATACTCATCTATAATGCAACTCAATGGGGCTATAATTTTTTTCTCCAGATCACAAGACTTTTGGTTGCATGTGAAAACCACACCCTTGTTGGTTCTCCTATAAGAAGAAACCCTGTGGATCCATTTTAGTGTGCAGCAAACAGGTTAGTTTTTCTTTTCCTCATATATAGACCCAATTGAGGGCTCTTGAAAATAACAATGACCTACAAACTTTTTACTTGTACACTGCACAGTAGATGAACAATAGATTGAAAGACAAAAAGAAAGCAAGCATCCTGTACGTTAAAGTTAACACTTGCTCTTCCATTCAAGTTCCCTGATTTAGAGAACTATTGCTATTTTGTGTCACACACTGATGCTGAACAAGTAGAATCTCAAATGCAAGCATAGCAGCCAAATTCACAAAGCTGTTCTGTGCTCTGTGGCTCAGACTCAAAACAAGGTCTTTGCAACAGCTGTTCACTCTATCTACTTAAGTTTGGATGAAACATTCCACTGGCAATCTTGCTATGTGCTAGATTAATTTATATGCAAAAGTCCTGTACAAAATCCATGTAACACATAATTAAACATCTATCTAATCAAATAAACCACGAAATATAGTTATATATACATATATATATACATATTTAGATTTTTTTTCTGTCTAGGGCCTAAATTTTTTCAAGAACTTTGCCAAGAATATTGTAACTGTGTGCTCATGACACACAACATTGACGCTGGTTCAAACAACAAGGCTCATTTTAACCCAAGTTCCATTAAGTTAAAAATAAATAGGCTTACTGTAACATAAATTACAAACGAGTAATAACAAGATGCACAATCCTTTAAAATGTTATAGAAACACTGGAGAGATAGAGGAGAGAGAGAGAGAGAGAGAGAGAGAGAGAGAGAGAGAGAGAG
>LOJH01022415.1:0-19913 GCA_001685095.1 Ellobius talpinus
TCTCTCTCTCTCTCTCTCTCTATATATATATATATATATATATATATATATAATTCTTATCATATTTTCAGGCCAGTTGATTAACAATCTTAACTTCCCTTTGCCATGTAGCAGCATTTTCATAGGTTCCAGGGATGAGAAGTTGAACATCTGTGAGTCCTAAAATGGCCTTTATTTTACCTACCACACAGGGAGAAATCAATCCCATGCTGCACCAGGAGGTCACTGAATCTCTTTTTATCCTCAACTCCACCACTACTCAGGGGACAGGTGCCCATACTCTAGCGCCTTATCTGTACTTTGGCATGACATCTAATCTCTACTGAAAAATTCCTGGATTTAATGAAGAAATGATTCCAGACTCTTTTTTTTGCAGATTTGTTGTTACTGGGACACTCATCCGTATTCACTTGCTTTTATATTTTGTGTGATTTCTGCTACTACCACAGTATGAAATAGTTGCGACAAAGACTGTGTCCTATAATAGTTTAAACATTAGTCATCTGACCTTTCACAGAGGGATGCTAACTTCCTGAGTTATGCTTATTCCAAATTGCTGTTTCTGACCCTATCTGAAGTCCAAAGGAAGGTGAGCTCTGGATTCTGAACTCCATTTTTCATACCCTGCTAACTGGCCATAGGCTCTGATTCATTTTTCAGCCTCCACGCTGCAACTCAGGATCAGAGAAGCAATGACAAAAGCAAAAGTTTGCTTCTGTCTCAGATGCCATTTCCTTCTGTATCAGTAATAATTGTCCAGCGCCTTCAGACACATGCTGGTGTTTGCCAGGTCTGCCCACTATCGCCAGATGGACTTTTGCAGTGTCCTTCTCGTGCTTTGGTTGCATTCAGTTCCTTAGTGTATGATTTATCTTCCTTGTCTTATTCTGTTGTCATTTGTGTTCGGTCTTTGATCTCATAGTTCATATGCCGTCTCTAAGGCTCTATGTACTATAATGAAGAAGCAAGATTTTTTTTTAGCTTAGATTTTTGTTGCTGTTTTTCCTAAATCTTACAGTTTTCCTTTCTTTGATTCTTTGGGGTAACCCTGCTTGGCCCTGTTCTCTCCTAATTTATCGGAGACCGCTTACTTTTGTTTCTATCTCCTTTTTATCTCTCCTCCAACTAAATAAACCTAACCCAAATTTAATAATAAATAGATTGCTATTATCCCCATTCTTAGATATGCAAATGCACTTACCAGATTTACCTGATTTGCCCTCAACTGCCAGACAAATGCTTTACTCTAGCATCTCAAGATTCCCAGTAGTTTTTTTCCATCTGCCTAGTTCCTTTTCTTTTAAGTTATCTACATTCTGCCTGACTCAGAATTAGGAGAGATCCTTCAAAATCTTCTTCCAGTAATGCCCACAGTAAAAAAANAAACCTCCCATGTCTTTCATTACTGACCCTTTTTCATAATGGTCTTCTAGGAGCAAATTGTATACAAGTGCAGTACAGCGTTCTGGCATCTCATGGACAAGCAGAGAAGCACTGGTAATGGAGGGTTTCTGTTGATTTTGTTCATTGAAATGGTTTCAGGCTCTCTGGTTTAAGCTGGGTGCAACTACAATTAAACAGCTTCTTCTCTAATTGGAGCATTTTTAAGACATGAAACCTGGCTCCGTTTCTTCAACTTCATTCTCTATACATAGAAGAAATTACAAATTGTTAGATGGTATTTCCCGACAACCTTAGTTTTTCATACCACCTAGAAACTTAGTTGATGTAATTATACTACCATTTAGAAGTCTATCTGGGAACTGGGAATTAAAGGTCAGCATCTGTTGGAGGCGGTAGTCCTACAGATCTGAACCCGCAATTATCTATGAGCTAGGTCATTCGGCTGATTCCTGGGAGCTAAATGCTCTTCATAAATATGCCAGGCAGGCTTTCCAGATGCAAAGCAATGACAGGCCTTGTGAACTGAGTCATAGAAAAAAATGCAAATTTAAACCAAAGGAAATACTTGGCACCCGTTAAACTCAATTTTCTTAAGAATTGCCGATTTGTTATTTAGTCTCCAGGGATTTGGTACAGTGGAGTTTTGTCTGTGTTACAAGAAATGATAATGAGGCACAAAACAAGCAACAGACATAGGTCTCTGCAATTTTGAGCAACTGTCCTTGGTTGTTTGGCTGTCATATAAACAACATCAACTGGGCTGTACATCAGGAAGAGACAGAAGACCTGAGTTTGGATCCTTTCTCATCTGTCAGTCTGCCGGCTCTGATCAAAGCACTTATCTCTGAACTTAACTGCCTTCTCTAAACTGGGGGTGACAATAATGATCAAACCACACCTACTTCACTTCTTCACTGACAGAGCACATGGATGAAGGAGATAGAAGAACTCTGCATCTTAAGTCAAGTAATTCACACTTACTTTTGAAAAATATATTATTTGAGGATAGCTGAGAACAGATGATTGCCTTTTAACTTGAGGAACTATACCCCTGTCACGCTCCAATCATTCATTCCCAAATCAACACTTATTTTATGTATAACTACAGTGTCTAAAGAGCAGCTTATGAATGATGAAGATAGTTTCTACCCTGAAAATATTTTTCAGGCAGGTATGTCCTGTTATTATTCATGGTGGCGCAAACCCAAGCAGGTCCCCTGGCAGGTGGGAGACCATGTTGGGTGGGAGACAGACAGATACACCATGCAGAGAGAGCTTAGGTATAGAGTTTATTCTGTGGGTGTTAGGAAGGGTATAAGAGTAAGGGGTTATGGAGGGAGGGGGAAGAAAAAGATAGGGGGGACAGAGAGAGAGTGCTAGTAAAACAGCAGGAAGTTCATCATTGTAGATCAAATGCTTTTGTAGCTGGGTAGATGTGTATTTTTCTCTTCTTTGGTAGCATGCAGAGTACCTTCCAGTGCCATGAACACTAATTAATAGGGGTGAGGCTCTATGTAGGCACCAGTTTGACTTCTTTCATGTTCAATGAATTTGAAGGCATGGTCTTCACCAATGGCTATTATCATCAGTTTGTAGAGAGCAACCAATAGCCTTGACAGCAGACTGGGTTGTCTGGGGGTTGCCTTGGGACCCTTTGGCCAACAACTCAATTAGGTGTAACCCATTCACTGTACTGGAAGCTTCATTTGGTGAAAGATATGTCCAGTTAGGCCTTTGTTTCTCCCATTATTAGGTGATTTCATTTAGATGACCTCCATATGTGTATACATTTTAGGGACACTCTGCTATATTCAGTTTCTATATGACTGCTCAAATGGCCCTTAATTTTATCTGTATCTCACTGTATCTCCTCCCTCACCCCTTTCTCCACCACCACCCTCTTTCCACTTGATCCTCCTGTTACAGTTCCCACTTGATCCTCCTGTTACAGTTCCCTTTCCCTTGTACAACTATATCTATTCATTATCCTTTCTTAGGGAGATTCGTCCATTCCATCTAGTCCTTCACTCTGTACCTAACTTCTTCAGTTATACTTACTGAAGACTTAACAGCTAACATCCAAAAATAAGTGAATAGATACCATATTTGTGTTTCTGGGTCTGGGTTAGCTCACTCAGGATTACTTTTTCTAGCTCCATACATTAACCTATAAAACCCATTACTCCATTTTTAATAGCAAAATAATATTCCATTGTGTTAATGTAATACCTTTTCTGTGCCCATTCTTCCAATGACACATATCTAGGCTGTTTACAGTTTATGACTATTATGAATAGAGAAGAAAGGAACAAGGTTTAGAAAGTGTCTCTGAAGTAGGATGAAGTATCTTTTGGGTATATACTCCAGGGTAGTAGAGCTAGATCTTGAGGTAGATCTGTTTCCAGCCTTCTGAGGAACCACCACACCAATTTCCTCAGTGACTGTACAAGTCTGCAATCCCCACCAATGGATGAGTATTTCCCTTACTCCATATCCTTTGTTTTATCCTTACTGGTGTTAAGCTGAAATCTCAAAGTGGTTTTGATCTACATTTCCCTGATGACTAAGGATGTTAAGCATTTAAATACTTCTCAGTCACTTGAGTATCCTCTTTTGAAAATTCTGTTTAGACCTGTACCCTATCTTTTAATTGGGTTATTTGTTTTCTTGTTGTCCAGTTTTATTTTTTAGTTCTTTATGTATTTTAGATTCTACCCCTCTATTGGGCGTGTAGTTTGATTTTAAAAAATAAATCTTTTACCACTCTTCAGCCTGCCACTTTGTTGTCATTTGCCACGCAGAAGTTCTTCAGCTTCACGGGGTCCCATTTATTAACTGTTGTTTTCAGTGCCTGTGTTATCAGTGTTCTGTTCCAAAAGTCTTTTCCTGTGCCAATGAGGTCTACTATTCCCCAATTTCTCTACTATCAGATTCCTTGTATCTGGCCTTATGTTGAGGTCTTTGATCCATGTGGAGTTGAATTTTGTGTTTGTTGGATACAGCAGAAGGATGGATCCTGTTTTCATATCCAGTGTGCTTGTCTGTGCCTTTTTATTGGGGGAATTGAGACCACTGAAGTTTGAGATTTATTAATGAGCAGTGTATGATAATGCATGTTATTTTGTTGAGATTTTTTCCCCTCCTTTGATTTACTGGGCTGAGATTATCTATTTTTTTATTTTTTGGGTGTGTGTGTGGTTGATCTCTTCAGGTTGAAGTTTTCTTTCTAGTGTCTTCTGTAGAGATGGATTTACAGCTGGATACTGATTAAATTTGGTTTTATCATGAAATGTTTTTCTTTCTCCATTGTGACAGAAAGTTTTGCTGGGTATAGAAGTCTTGGCTGGCATCTGTGATCTCTTAGAGTTTATAGAATGTCCATCCTGGTCCTTCCAGCTTTGAGATTCTCCATTGAATAGTCAGATATTATTCTAATAGGTCTGCCTTCCTATGTTAATTGGCCTTTTCCCCCGTAGCTTTTAATATTCTTTCTTTGTTCTGTATATTTAGTGTTTTGATTATTATGTGTCATGGGGACTTTCTTTTCTGGTTCAGTCTATTTGATGTTCTGTTTGCTTGCTCTACCTTGATAGACATGCACTTCTTTGAGTTAAGGAATTTTTCTTCTATGATTTTGCTGAAAATACTTTCTGGGTCTTTGACTTGGGTTTTTTCTCCTTCATCTATTCCTATTATTCGTAAATTTGGTATTTTCATAGTGTCCCAAATTTCCTGGATGTTTTGCCTCTGCATTTTTTGATTTAATATTTTCCTTAATTGAGTATCTTTTTTTATCTTGCCTTTGAGGCCTGAGATTCTCTCTTCCATCTCTTATATTCCATTGATGAGGATTGCCTTTGAAGTTCTTATTCAAGTTCCTAAGCTTTTTATTTCTAGTTTTATGGTTCAGCCTAACTTTAAAGACTAGGCTCACAACCTAAAATACAACATATATTTAAGTTACATGATATAATACCATTATGTCAAAAAATGTGAGACACTCTCTTCAATTAGAAAATATTTGTAAACATTTGCTGAGTTTTTAGTAATAGAAGTGGTTGTAAACTCATTTAGCTGGAGTATTCTTGTTATGAAAATGAGCAATAAAAGTGATTCTTATATTTTCTTTTAAAGTTCATCATGTTCAAAGTTCATAATGTATCCTGATGAAATGGGAATCATTGCAAACTCCTTGCTGCTTTCCATTCATAATTTTAAACTATAATTAGATGGCTTTTCTGAGCATGTTAAGTTAGATAAGTCAAAAGTAGAGATCAATATAAAATTCCTAGTCATACTAGTCAGAAGTATTACTTAGTACTTTTAATTTTTCCTATGTGTATGCCCAACTATATAATATGCAACATGGAAGCTGAAGAGATGGCTCAGAGGAAAGGGCACTTGCTGTGCAAGCATGAAGACCTCAGTCAGAATTCCAGTACCCACATTAAAAACAGCATCGCTATGCATGTCTGGAGCTCTAGAAATGGGTGTGTGGCAGGGCCAGACAAGCAGATCTTTGGCCTATCTGTTCCACTAACCTTGCTAAAACAGCAAACTTGACTGTCTCAAGGCAATAATACAGAAATCAATGGAGGAAGACAGCTGCCATCCTCTTTAGCCTCAATATGTGCACACAGGGTGTGCACATTTGTGCATTCACCTAGATGCACACATGCACACTAAATGATACATTTTAACATGCTTTCAAAGTTTTGTATTGTGCATTTAAACTTATTTAAAGATGCATTTTACTTTTACTTGAAATTTTGTGAGCATTATACATGTAGTAAAATATTCCTCTAAAACAAATCTACTCATGAGGATGAACATTATCGTATAAATATAGGATCTAATCAATCCTCTGTTGTTACACATTTTGGCTGTTTTCTTTTTTGTTTTGATTGCATATAATTCTATGGTTAATATGTTTGTACCTAAACCTTGGTTAGAATTTTTAACTGATTATTCTGTTATTTCTTTGAACTGTAATTATTAGAGAAAATATGAACACTTTTTTAAAAATGCAACTCACACAACTAAGGTCTTTTGCATTTAGGTAATGTTGCTTTCCCTTGCTACAGCTCCACATGCAAACACATCCAGAGAAACTGCACATGGCTGCACCTTTCAAGCTAGCTCTACCACTGTGCTCGGTCTTGAATCTTTAACATACAATTGACAGAAGAAAATGACATACTGTCTTTCATGAATTATTAATATAGGTAAGTGTTTTCTGGGGATGCATTGTCCTTGGAGATCTCTGCTGAGATTCTTTGCCCATTCCATTATTGTTTTTATGTTTTTTTGTTGGACTTCACAAAGTTGTAAATCTTAAAAATATATTTGTATAGCTCCCCAAATATCACCTTCCAATTTGCTGGAGATGTATTATTTTAATTGACTTTAAGCCTATAACATTTTATTATTTTTTAAGTTAGCACATAAAATAATAGCATTTTATAATACATGTGTTTCTATAGTTTGTTCTAATTAAATTCTCTCTCCGTTATCCTCCTGAACCCCTCTGGCCCCACTTTCTGGTCCCCTTCATCTACCTAAACAGTTCCCTTCTGTTTTTATGCCACGTGGTTTCATTGCCTTCTCTTTCGTTCCTCTGTCATATCTCCCTTAAAATCTCTTACATTTACATTTCTCTCTTGCTTAAGCCCATATTTTTTAAACAATTAAGACTTTTTATTGTTTTGAAAAAAGCCCAGGGAGTCTCAACACCATACAAAAAACTATATGTAGCTCAGGCAAACTGAGATTGGGAGATGTGGTATTCCCCATGGAGGAGCACACCAACTGGTTGTCCAAGCCCAAGAACTCAGTTCTGAAACCACACCTACAAGTTGCATTATGCATACTGAACAGGTTTTATTTAGGAATATACATGTATACACATACATACAGGAACAATTAGTGTAAAAAGAGGCCTTGAATTTAAAGGAGAGTAAGGAAGGGTATATGGGAGGATTCAGGGGGAAGTGGGGAGGAAAGGGAGAAATATTGTAACTAAATTATAATCTACAAATAATTTTTAAAAGATTTTCTACTGTTTGGCAGGTAGGGTATAAATCCCTAACTCAACAGCAGCTCATGACTCGCCTATAAAAGAGTCCAGTTGTTCAGTGTTTGTTCATTTATTAATTCATGTTGTGCATATGTGTGTGCATGATGGGAGGGAAGAAGTTGGTTTCTGTTATTCACCTTATATTTTGAGATAGGGGCTCTTACTGAACCTGGGCCTCTGTATTTTGTCTAGACTAGCTAGCTAGAGAACCCCCAATATCTGCCTGTCTCTACCTCCTCAGTTTTGGAATTACAGGTGCACGTAGTGTACCTAGCTTTGATATGGGTGCTGAGGAGCCAAGTTAAAATCCTCCCAGCCCTGAAAATGCATTTTTAATTACTTTTATCTATAATTTGAAATTAAAATCAAACTTTTCAACCATGGAACCACCTCCCAGCCGTACAGCTGTACTTTTAATTACTTAAATCTGTATAATATGACATTAAAATCAAACTTTTCAATATCCTTTGTTCAATTTTTATCTTCACTTACAATATTTATTATGCCATACATTAGATTCGTTAGTATAATAAAATTTCTGGGCTGAAGAAATGGCTCCGCAGTTAAGAATGCTTGCTGCTCTTGCAGAGGACTTGAGTGTGCTTCCCAGGACCTACATCAGGTGGCTCACAGTCAGCTTTAACTCCAGCTCCAGGGGATCTGATGTCTTCGTCTGGTCTCTCTGGACACATGCAGTTATTTGCCCATACCCACACAGACACACACACATACATACAACATGTATGCATTAATTAATTAATAATGTAATATGTACATATTAAAATTTATTTCAGGACAGATTCTAATTTCTTTGAAGAGTCAAACATTTTTTTACACAAGCCCCAATTACTGAAACCTCTATAAATTTATGACATGATTTGGCAAAGATTAAAGTAAGTTGTTTGCCTAGCATATATTTTTATGGGATTATTAAATTATCTTTTCAAGTTGTGGGCATATTTGAATTATTATTAACCTACAAACTAATTGAGGAAGAGCTGATAAATGTAAGACATATTTTTGGTTCTGTGTTTGAGTCTGACATAATGCCCTGTACTTCAACCATTACTTTATGTTATCAAGTAAAACTCATGACATACTTTTCCTTTTTTTTTTCTAGACAGGGTTTCTCTCTGGCTTTGAAGCCTGTCCTGGAACAAGTTCTTGTAGACCAGAGTGGCCTTGAACTCACCGAGATCCACCTGCCTCTGCCCCAAGTGCTGGAATTAAAGCTGTGCGCCACCACCGATCTTCAATCTTCGTTACTATTGATAAGGAAGAATCAAATATCAAACATAGACTATTTGATATTTGATTTGCTTATTTTAGGTTAGTCAAGTCATTGATAATTTGTGTCCAATCCTTTTACTGAATTATATTATTTTAATACTCAGAAAGTTTTCTTCTATATGTGTATATGTAGACCTACTATCTTCATATAATAGTACCTTATCTTCTTCCAAGTATATCTATTTCCTTTTGTATTGCATTGCCATAAGCGTAAAGTCTGTTACATGTGACTTTGTGGTGCAATAGACAGCATATTGGGCTTCAAAGTTCAAGGGCTACTGTGAGTGGCCAACACTGAAGAACAGGTAGCCATCCTTGTTCTCTATGCTCCTGAGCTTATCATCCTACACACCTATTCATTTTATCCCCTTCTCAATAAGGCTAGATGTCCCATACTCAAAAATGCTTGAGACCGGAAAGCAGTTTAGACTTTGATACCTTTTAGATTTGACAGTATTTGCATAAACAGTTACATATGCATGAGATACCTTGGGGATGGGGCCCAAATCTAAACACATACTCCTTACCCCAGATTTGTTTTCATTTTACATATATACCATCCATGCAACCTGAAGACAATTTGATACAATGCCTTTAGTGCATCTGGGTTTTAAGTGAGTCCTGTCAAGTGAGGTCGGGTTTAGAACTTTCCATTTATCTGTGCTTAAGAAAGTCGTGGGTTTTGAAGCATTTTGCACTGTTAGAATAGAGATACCAGAGCCACTCATAAATGAAAATTATACTCACACAAAACAGAATTGTTTCATATCCGCTACTTTCATATTTATTGGAGTGCTAGACTGTAATGACATAAGAACACGAGTGATACTTGAATTTCCTCATCTGTATGCACAGCCTCTTATTCAACTCCAGCCATAAAATCTTAACAACACCTAAACAAGACCTGAACAATGACAGCACCAGTTGGCATGCCAATATGGTTAGGGAAACCTCACAAAGTCTTTTCCCCAACCCTTGAAGAGCTGCCAGCTTGAAGTCCGCTGTAGAGCCCAGGCTGGTCTTGAACATAGGATCTTCTTGCCTCGGTGTCTAGAGCACTAGGATTATGGGTATGTGAAACTATGCCCATCAAATAAATCATTGATTTCTGATGTTTCTCCTAAAGATGGATAAATAAATCTCACACAGAGATCGAGCAAGCCTTGATGTGGAAAGTTTTTGCTGAGAATCCAGTGATGTCAACTGGGAAACTGGAAGAAGTGTCTTGTACCTTACATACTATGCTGTGAAGGGACAACTCCTGCCCTATTAACCACAGCATCTGTATAAAAATACCTATGCACTTTTCTGATCAAAGTTGGGCATTTGGGCTATTTTACAGCAACCATGACCCATTTACTCATGTGACTCTGTGTGTGTGTGTGTGTTTGTGTGTGTGTGAAAATTTTCCATTAACAAAACCTTTTGAAAACAAATACATCTTTTTGGTTTATTGCCCCTGAGACATCAAGTTACTGGAAATACTATTTTTTTCTATTTGTCAGATGTTCATACTTTATGATAAATGTTGAGTTCAGAAAGGGGTGAGAAAGGAGCATATGTGATAATTGTGCAGTTGACCACTGGGTGAATTAGCAAATACCGAAAGTCTATAGAAAAGAAGTTGAGGCTGGAGAGATCCTTAGCAGTTAAGAGCACTGGCTGTTCTTGCAGAGGACCAGGGTTCAGATCCCAGGATACCCGACACAGTTCATAACTATATATAACTCCAGTTGCAGGAGATCAGATGCCCTTGTCTGGTCTCTGAAGGAATCAGGCACATGCATGTTATATATACAACAACATGCAGGAAAAACACTTCTACACATAAGCAGGAGAGAGTATGGGTGTGAACATACATACCATGACACACTGGAGTCAGAGAGAAAATTTCCAGGATCTGATCTCAACTTCACTGCAGGATCCTGGAACTGAATTCAAATCCTCAGACTTAAACTGCAAGCCCTTTTTCAGATTGAGCCATTTCGCTTGCTCCAGGTGCAACATTTAGATTCTTCCATTTTTAACGCTTTTTATTTCCCAAAAGTATTTGATGATTCTCAGAGTCACTCTAGAATGCTGTCTCCCTTCTGTACCATAGAATAGGTCACGGACAAACAATACTCATACATTTGACCCTCTGCCAGAGAATCCCCCAATTAAAGTCCACGTTACCTTAAATATGGGCAAATCTGAGCAGTAGAGTATGTGACAGCAGGCAAGTCATTTTCCACCTCTTCCCCCTACCGACTCCACGTGGTTAGATGGGATTCAATAGAACCACTTGCCTTCCTACTCCCTCTTTTCTGCAAACATTTCTGTGTCGCAAAACCCACTAGCCATTAAAATCTTCCTCACTCCACCTTTAACACTGCTTGTGACTCCTCCCTCCTCGTCATGGGTTAATACTAGAGAAATCATGTAGAGAATCAATGTAACTTTCATTCCCAAATTAGGGACATCTGTACAAACCAGTGTCCTGGATCTTATTCCTCTGCCTTCTGGGACAACATGCAAAGGCCTACAGATAAATCCTGGCTTTCATTGCTCAAGGACCCTTCCAAGTATCTAACATCAGCAAATCAGATAAATGTAAAGTCACTTAAACCCTTTGTGTCTATGCCAAGATAGGTGACTGTAAATTACTATAAGACATAAAAAACTGAATCTGTGACTATTTCTGGGAAGCCATAGATAAAAATTAGTTACCATAATAGCTCTCTGTTTTTCCAATTGGTCTTTTTGGAGAAAAATCAGTACCCCACACTGTTACTAGAAAATCAAAGCTATTGTTCTGGTTTTGAAGTTCTTGAATTGTGTGAGGAGATTATATTTACTTCTTAGACAAATTCAGATTTGGCACTATTCCCAAGGAAGTCTAAAACATTCATTTCAGAACATTCTACATTTTTATCATATATACATTTACTAGAAGGTGGCAAATACATTTTTTTGATGTCACAAGGATCCATGGCTATAGCTTTCTCCAAGGTCACAAAGGCTCTTTCTTTTTTTCTTTCTCTACACTTCATACCCCATTTCTGTCTTTGCATTGATTTACAAATACCTGCTTTACTTTCTACGCAAGGTACCAAAAAGAACAAATGAAGCAGTAACTATGTGAGAACTTTGAAGTTCAAAGATCCATAGAGCCAAGTACAGCAAACTTGTTTTGCCAATGATGGGGTTCAAACCCTGCGCTTGTGTTTACTAGGCAAATGTTACACTGTTGAGATAGGCTGCTACCCTTTTGAGCAAACTTTTAAAAATTATCTCTTATAAATTAAATAGAAAAGATAATTTCCTTGCAAGTAACATTTTCTGAAATGATTTATGCAAAAAGAAATTAAATAGACTACCTTTTAAATTATCATTGCTTTTTCTCCCTGCTAAGTCTGTGGCTTCCTATTAATCATGATCTCTGCTGTTAAACAGTTTTCCTATTAATGACTCATAAACTAATAAGGTGAGAAGCTTTAGTGTGAAGAAAGAGGATATATCACTACAGAGTGCCTCATTTTGTAAAGCCCTTAGCTGTGAGCTGAACTGTCAAAAACTGGCAGTGTGGTTGGCTGTTTTCCCACCTGGATAACCAAGCTGTTTCTGCTCAACAGCTGGGTCCAGATGCTGGGACCTGCATGGCTCATCACTCCTGGTGCTAAATTTAGGGTACCCTTCCTTTTGTTCTGAGATGACCTTACACTCCCACAGCTCCCGTCTCTGCTACTGTGGTGGACAGCTTTCTGGTGAGGCCCGTGTCCATCAGCCTCTTGGTTCTGTCTCAAGAAAATACCCACTCTTGCAGAGACTCGGTGGTATTTCCTGTGTGAAGACCCCCAAAAGTGGAAGGCAGTAGTTGTTCCATCCTCCACCCACCCGATTGGAATCATCACACTGATCACCTTACCCCTTTTGAATTTCTGTTGCATATGGGTTAACCTCATGCATTCTTCTTTGGACTTTCAAAAGGGTTGTTTTCCTTTCAAGCAGCCTTGGCTTTGATAATAAAATATACAACAAGAGTATTTTCTTTAAAGTTCTTGTTTTCCTGTTGGATCATAAACACCAAATTGGGAAAGTGAATATTACACGATTTTTATCTTATCACAATCCCTCCGGCTCATGGCAACTGGCCGAGAGGGAGAGAGGTGTTGAGTGCACTGGCTTACTCCACACACTATGCCTTTGCACTGGCAGGACTCTCAGAGCCTTCCAGGAGCCAGAAGGCCAACAGAGATGATGCTCTGCTCCTGTCTCTTCTGCTCTGAGACTCGCTCCACCACTAAGGTTGCCTCTGCCTATCATAAAGGTCCCTCACTGGCAAAGAGCCACTTCCTCCATTATGCACTGTCACATTAAGTAATATATGGCTGTGGAGAACTGTCCTAAGAGGCTTTCTGAAATCAAGTCAATGTACTATTGGAAGTTGTCATAAAACATATACCACAAAAGTGTTTCTTCTAGAATTAATGAGAAGGCTCAATTCCAAATGAGGCCAGAATCAAAATGTCAGAGTGACAGTGAACACACACACACACACACACACACACACACACTTCTTTCATTCTTTCATTTTTAAGAACCCTGGCTGTCCTGGATCTCACTCTGTAGACCAGGCTGGCCTGAACTCACAGAGATTCACCTGTCTCTGACTCCCAAGTGCTAGGATTAAAGGCATGCGTCACCACCACCACCTGGCTACACAAATGCTTCTTAAAGAGATTTATTCTGGATAGTAAAATTATTTTATGCTCATTAAACGTGGCAGCCAGCACTCAAACTGTAGTTGATATCACTCAAAATTGTGCATTAAAGCCAACTACAGATCCATTTGGCAGTCCAGAAGCCCACTATTTCCAGCAGCTGCTCTTACCTAGGTTCTGAGTGTAGGCCTCCATGCAGGTTCAGTCCCGAGGGGTGGGCTGCTGTGGGTCAGACACCCCGTGGTTATATACTCCCAGGAAACTAGTTCTGCTGTGGCCCAGTTTTCTCAGTTTTTGAGCGAAGACGGAAAGTGTTGTAGCAGTGTCTTCCTTGGATGGTTTTTCTGAGAATGAGCTGGGTGAGAAGGACGTCTTGACTGGATAAATAGTTGCTATTGACCGAATGCTCCCCTGCGCATATCCTCCATTATACAATAGATCACACCAGGCAGTTGGCTTCTGCCAGGTACCATTTCAGAGCTGGGATTTTTAGTTCACAGGAATAAGCATCCCATCATGTACACAAATTGTAGAGCATTTTCACTTTTAGTAAACTGCAAATTTGATATAAAAATAATCACACAAAGTAGTCTTTGGGCACATTTCTTGCTGTGCTGTGGAGAACCATCTTATGGAAGAACTACTTCTCCAATTAAATATAAGCTATAAATCATTTGTCTAACTATATATTAAATCAGAGTTGTTAAATTTTAAGTCTTACATATATTTATGGCAGACAACCACTATTATTTCAAATTATAAATTCAGATGCAGGTTACTGGTTATATGAGAAAAGTAGATATATCTAAGCAGTTAAAGTAGTCTCCCATGCTGCAGCTGACCCTACAATTGCACTTGCTACACACAATACTTGTGCACTTTTGCTCACAGCTCACCGCCTCCTTTCATGCTGTTTCTAAAATAAGATCTCTAAACCAACAATGGTCCAGATAGACAAACACAGATTACTGGCTGTATAATGAGCTTAACTGTCATTTAGAAAGAAATTTATATGTGGAAAAAATAACTTAATTAGTTTTTTTAGAGTTCTTTTCGATGAGGGCCATTTTAGATATACTAAAGAAAATCTTAAATGATTTAAAGTGTATGTTTATTTCATCCAATCATTCATTATTAAACAACACCGACAGTTCCCACCTCTACAAAAAGCCAAGACCAGGCAATTCACAAAAGCATTAACTGTTGCTGTATTTTGCTGTTGGAAGGCCTTGCTGGTTAGAGGTCTCAGTCTATCATGGCCTTGAAGCTTTTTCCAAAGCTTGGTGATGTGGGAACTCCTTCCCCAGCTAGACTTCCTGCTCTCCACCTCCTCTTAGCTGGAGAATGTGCCTGGGCCCAGAGGACCGACTTTATCTGAAAGCTGTCTCTAAGCATGGATGACTGATTTATCTTTGCGAGAAGCATCCCCTACCGTATATATGGTAACTTAGACTTATACTAGAAGCTCTGCTCTAGGACCCTGCTGCCACATAGAAAGCCTTATGAAAGGACCCACTTAGGGCAACTAGGGTTTATCCTGAGGTTCCCCAACTATATATTTACTATACTCTTGGAAAAGCTAAGCTGATTTAATAAAAATCATATCCCAGAGGGCTTTCTCCATTGTACCCACAGCCTTCTACCCCTGTCCCCTGCTTCTGTTCCCTCCACCCTCATGGACCAATGCACTAACAATCCCGAGGAAGAAGAAGAATTATATTCTGCTAGTTCCATTTCTTTTAGATCTCTTTATTTGGTGGTGAGAGGGGGATGCATACCATGGCGTGCATGTGGAGGTAAGAGGACAATTTGTGAAAGTTGATTCTTGCCTCCTTCTGATGAGGTCCAGGGAAGAAACTCAGCTTGCCAGGCTTGGGGCCAGAGTCTTTGTCTGGCAAGCCATTTCTTTTTCTCTCTGTCTACTCAATTTTATAACCACGTAAATTTACTGCAATTTGGAAAGAATCACATATAACCCCAGATAATTTGATATTGTATAACTAAGCAGTTTTCCATTTTGAGTCACACGTGAGACATTTAAACTTCATTTGAAGTGTGCTTTTATCTTTTTAAGTCTTGGTGTCAAATGCATTCATAAAGCTGCAATCTAAAATTAATACTTCTAAACCAAATATTTTTAAATAAATCATTTTTTATTAGAAAAAAATCTACTTTGGTACTAATTATGTTTATGTTCTGTTTTAATTTCCAATTAAATTTGTGTTTTAGTTCAAGCATTCAGGTCTTGATTCAGTGAGAATTTTATAGCTACAAATGAATCCAAGTGCTTTTCAGAGTCTTCATCTTATGCCCCTGAGGTACCACTAGTCAGGTAAGGATTTGGATAAGGAGTGAAGCATCCAGATAGCAAGAATGAGATGTAAAGATGAGTACTATGGTGGAAAATCCTACATTTACCAACACTTCCCAGTAAACATTCCACAACCAAGATGGTCTTTATCCACGGAAGGTCTTAGACAAATCACATGGGAACAAGCAGAAATACTCTACATGGAGGAAATGCTTCCCAGAACCTGGACCATACATTAAAATTTGTGCTTCACTTTTTATAACTTATTTTCATGGCTTGTATACCAGGTAACATAAATTGTACAGACTGTGAACTATCATGTGTCTAAAGCACATGACTTGGACAAATAGTTCTTTATATCTGTTCTGGTTTCATCCTGTTGCTTCGATCAAACACGCTGACCAAAAGCAACTCGGAATTTACTTTAGATTATAGGTTAGAGTTCGTCATTGAGAGAAGTCAGGGAAGGAACTCAAAGTGGAAATCACAGAGGAATACAGCTTTGGCTCACTCATGCTCAGTTGGCTTTCTTAGACAGCTTAGGACCACCTGTCCAGGGATTTGTAATGACCACAGTGGGATGGGCCCAACATCAATTAAGAATCAAGACAATCCTTCATGGACTGCCAGAGACCAACATGATAAAGACAATAACTCATCAGAAGCCCCGACATCATCTTAACAATACACTATCGTGACCATTATCACACTATCCAGCTATAGTATTGAAACTGGAATTGAGAAAAAGGATGAGACCTAAGCCAATAAAGCATTACAAATTTAGTTATTACAAAAAATATATGGTGTGATTACAAAATCAGTTTTTTGTGCATCAATATTTATTTGGTTGTTGTCAGGGAACGAAGGCCCCAACATAGAAAACTATTTTTCCTAACTGGACCGGTACGGAGGTGCAAGAAATAACCAGACACAGCTTACACCATCATCACGGAAGGACATCCCAGGCTTCTCTCCATCCTGAAGATCTACCCGCGTATATTATACAAAACATCTTTTAGCCCCCAGGTAACCCAAGGTGGATACCTCATTAATATTCTCTTTCCCTAGGACACGGGGCTAGGGAAACACCTGCAACTTAGTCATCAGCTTCGGCAAACACCTCTTCCCAGGCGATCTACATTTTTAACAAAAGAGAAAGGAGCAGCACATCCTGGCTTTTGTTAGGGCAGTGACAGGCTGTCTGCAGGGCTACATGACCACCTCAAGTAGGACCCATGGCTTCAGAGCCTGACTGCCACACCATATAGAAATATGGGCCTACAGGTTGTCTGTGAGTCTGCAAATACTTGAGTGTCTCATAGAAAGGTGGGTAGGAAGGAAATATCTAAACACCAAAATGCTCACCATCTTTTCTGTGTGTGCAAATTTTAATATGTGAGTCTGTTATAAGTTATGGTGGACATGAGGAAGATGGGAGGTGAGCTTCTGGGAATAGCATCCTACAAGAGTTGATATTTTGGACATGGGTTTTGATAGCAAAGCACAAAGTGGAGTATCTCAAACGGAGGGGCTATGGACCAGAAGTTCGAAGTGTGACAAAGCAGAGAGAGCTTAAAGCACCGCTGAGGGTTCCCAAGCTTGCCAACGTGGCTGCAGAGGGTGCAGAGAGTGTAGGCATAGGTAGAAGGAAGCAGAGTTAGGAAGAGATTCCATGGGCTTGATTTCACAAAACAGGCTGGATGGGCTGGATGGCATCCTGGGGGTGGGGCTAGAGAGGCAGTTAAGGGTATTAAGCAGGAAAGCAACAGATTTTTTTAAGCTTATTAGTGTGGCAGTCACTCTCCCTGATGAAAATATATGATCATTATAATTTCCTGTCACTGGAAACCATGCAGAATGCTTCCTCGGTGGACACAGAGCAGTGCCAATTAACCAAATAAAAGTGGCTTTTGGTCAAATTGTCCTAATATAACATCAAATGATGCTATTACAGATACATAGGTGTGTGTGTGTGTGTGTGTGAAATATTTGCCTAAGTCTCACATTTGAGTTAGTACATTAATTTTAAAAATTTCAATATAAAATCATCACTGTAAACCATACGCTTAATAAATTCTGGAGTCAGAGGAAAACAAAATAAAATCTCTTATGGGCTATTCAATACTGTATAATTTATTTAGCCATTCAAAGATTCTGTTATGAGCTTATGCTGGAGAGGAGTGCCTTGCTGGTCGGAGTGCAAACTTGTACAGCCACTTTGGAAATCAATATGGCAATTTCTCAGAGATTAGGACTCAATCTACCTCAAGACCTAGCTATACCAATTTTTGGCATATACCCAAAGGATGTTCAATCATACCACAAGACCATCTGCTCAACTATGTTTGTAGCAGCATTATTCAAAATAATCAGAAGCTGGAAACAACCTAGATGTCCTTCAACTGAAAGACTGATAAAGAAATTGTGGCACATTTATACAAGAGAGTACTATTCAGCAGTAAAACACAATGACAATATGAAATTCGCGTGCAAATGGATAGAACTAGAAAAAAACATCCTGAGTGAGATAACCCAAACTCAGAAAGACAAACATGGTATGCACTCACTTCTCAGTGGATATTAGGTGTAAAATAAAGGATAACCAGGATGCAACCCACAGTCCCAGAGAGGCTAGGTAACAAGAGGGCCCAAAGAGGGACACACGAATTTCTCTGGGAAGGGGAAGTAGAAGAGATAGATCTTCTGGATAAACAGGGGGGATGGATGGGAGAATAATAACATGAGGGATTAAGTTGGGTGGGTTGGGGGCAGAATGGGACAGAGGAGGAGAGCAATGATGTCTTGATGGGTAGGCATTATAGGTTTAGGGAGAAACCTGGTTCCAGGGAAACTCCCAGGAATCCACAAGGATGACCCCAGCTAAGACTTTTAGAAATAGTGGAGAGGGTGCCTGAACTGGCCATCTCCTGTAATCAGATTGGTGACTACTCTAATTGTCATCATAGAACCGTCATCAGGTAACTGATGGAAGCAGAAGTAGAGACCCACAGTCAGGCACTGGGCTGAGCTCTGGGAGTTCTGCAGAAGTGAGGAAGAAGGCATCCTTTGAGCCAGGACTCAAGGTCATAATGGGGAAACTCACAGAGACAGTTGGCCTGAGTCTGTGGGAGCTCATGGGCTCTGGACTAACAGCTAGGGAGCCTGCATGGGACTGAACTAGGCCTTCTGCATTTATGTGACAGTTGTGTAGTTTGGCCTATTTGTGAGACTCCTAGCAGTGGAATCAGGACCTGTCCCTGGAGCTTGAGTTGCCTTGATGCAGAGGGAGGGGCTTGATCCTGTCTCAACTTGATGTGTAGTGTTTTGTTGATGCCCATGGGAGGCCTACACCTTTCTGAAGGGAGATGGAGGAAGAGTGAATGGGAGGGGCTTAGATGGGAAGGCGCAGCATGAGGAGAGGAGGGAGGGGAAACTGTGGTTGATATGAAAAATTTAATTAATAAAAAATGATTCTGTTATGGTTTAAATGTCTGTCTCCCAGAAAAAAGTTGCGTTGAATTCAATTGTGTTTTAATCAGTTGGAACTAGTGCTGCTATATGCTTGAGGAGAGGGTGAACTTGACATATCCTCTGGTCTACAGGGAGGAGTTTAGCTTGAATGGAACAGATGGTGTCAGGCCAGGGAATGGGAGATAGGTCTAGAGGAAGGACCACAGATGATCAGATCAGGATGCTTGGGCTTCCCTGATCAAAGAGATAAAATGGGAACCCAGAGAGATGTGATCTCTACAACCTGCTATAGTGACTAGGCATGCTTAAAACCTTATTTTGGAAAGATTGCTCTGGATCTCCGCAGAGTCTTTCAAGATAAGGGGTTGGGCTGGAAAACAGGGAGAAAGCAAGATGTAGAGAGCTGTGCCCTGTGGGAGATGACCCTAATGCCAGCAGGAAGGCCAGTGTGGAGATGTTCTGCAACGTAAATACCGTAAATATCAAGTGGAGTGAGGGTCAAAGTAGGCCTTGTTTGTGGCCAGCACAGGCCACCCACTCGGTGGCATTCAAAGAAAGCAACTCTTCTAATAATGCAGGAGGTTAAAGCTTGGCAGTATTTTTAAAAATGTTTAAAAATCTCCGACAGGGCAGCCGCGAGCCCGGGCCGGTTCCGCTT
>LOJH01022416.1:0-19912 GCA_001685095.1 Ellobius talpinus
GGGCAGGGAACCCTGACTGCTCTTAGGACTGGAGAGGGAGGGGGAGGGAAATGGAAGGAGGGGATGAGGTGGAAATTTTTAATAAAAAAATAAATAAAAAAGTATGAAAAAAATTACATTGTAAATGAATAGAGAAAAGATATGAAAACAGTACATAGAAGATGTAAAAATAAATGTGAAATGCTGTTGATAATCTCAGGTCAACTTATGGCCTTATGCTAATGTTTCTCTTTTGTGTCATTGACGTGATAATCCACACATTAAGTCAATATATATGCATGTACACATGTGTGATGTATGGATAATGTTTGAGGAATATAGGAACACATACAAATATACAAACCTGTTTTTACACAAGTTATCATTTACAGATAAGTACTCTATTAAGTTGAAAATCAATGTCAAAATTTTACTTCCAAAGTTAAAAAACAATTAGTTTTTTTTAAAAAAAGGTATATGCATTAGTTCATTGTTTACTTAACATGGTATGGGAACATGAAAAATTCTATTGCCTAAATATATTTTAAAAATATAATTACTAGAATTTCAGAGTTGTCTACCATTTTGATTGTTTTCATTATAGTGGTTACTAATAACCGCTAATCACCAATCACTAATGATTGGCATGTTACTCTTAATATAGCATAATGAACAATGGGATAAAGTGAGAAAATTCACCCTTGATCTTAGCATGAACGTCACTGAAAATGTCAGTGTGGAGCTCAGAGATGCGACAACATAAGAGGCTTTAAAATGAACTACTTTAATCTTTCTTTTAACCCAAGGTTTCCTTAAACGTCTCCATTTCACTTTGCTCCTCACATTCTGTTTTGGCCAGGTTTTTAACCCTCAGCAGAGAAAACATACAGGGTATGAGGAACTATGTTCTTAGTTCTTCAAGGCTGAACGTCACTAGCATCAGTCTGACATTAGCTCATTGTATGCATGGATGATTAAGGCTGAAATTGAAAATGGTTGAAGAATTCCATCAAAACAAGACAATCATACACACACACACACACACACACACACACACACACTGCTGGGGAAGGAGGTAATGCATGACCAACATATATCTATGAGTCTCAAGATACCCTCTAAGAGATAAAGATCCTAAACTTCAATGTCTTGCAATCTAATAAGCGTTTATTACAAGCGAACAACTGAGACATTATTTCTGAAATGGTCTTGTAGCTGTCAGTATCACAGATGCTCAGATAATGGAGTAGGAAGATCAGAATATTTAGATTTTTAAGGTCTCCTAGCTGTTAAGGCACAGCATAAACCCTGATTCACATGCAGATGGTTTTGTTCATGCACACCTCCATGTACTACCTTCACTCTCCTGGGGATGCCTGTTCCGAGAGGCTTGCCTTCTAGACCTAGCTACCTACTAACTCTTCTGAGCTCGGCTTAGTCCTGCTACCCAGTGGTTCGGGATGCATCCCTCCTGTCAGCATAGCAGGAGTACACATTCCCTTTGAGTGTAAATGCCAAAATCACCATCTTGTGACAAGGCTTGTACAATCATTGTGTAGCCTGATGGCCTCATTGGATGTATAAAGAACCTTTAAATTCCAGTGAAGAAGTTTATCACAGCTTTAGAAATCTCAAGGAGGCTGCTGAAAAGCGGCACCGAGGAAGGGTCCACTGAGATAAGCTAAAAGGTGAGACTATCAGCTGCATGAAGGGGCAGAGAGAGCTTGTCTGATATAGAGTTCATCGACTGAATACCATTCGCTCTATGTTAATGTACTGAAGAAAAAAAATCACATATGACTTTCTTTGGTATGCTTTGCCCCATGTTCCTTGGGTAGGTTTCTTAGGGGGTAAGAATAGATGGAAATTAATTCCTCTGTGCTTCAGGGATGGAACAAAGATGCTATTGGTCTCCCTGGAACCAGAAGCACAGCTTCCTCTTGTCCTGTTTTCAATATCACAATATAAACAAGTTTATAGTCAGTTTAAACTCTTCTCAAATGTAATGCTGCAGGACCAGGTTTCCCAGCGCTCTGTCAACACGGTCAACATCCTCAGTCAACAGTGCTTTTCATATTTCCATCGTCCAGAACAAACAAGAATGGCATAACAAATACCTCAGGGTGCTTCAGCATTTTAATTAACACACCACAAAGGAGGATAGAGTTTGTGCGTATCTGGGACTATTTTCGTCAAGTGCACATTTAGCACCATTAACGAATATTTGTTTTTATAAGTATGGATGTTAAACACATTTTTTTAAAAAAATTATTTTTAAATAAATGGAGTCTAATTCATGTGAAAATACTAACACATAGATTGACTTCTGGGTTCCGGCAGCCAAGACAGTTTACTTGATACAATTATATCTTCCTTGCAAAATTAGAATTTTTACAAGGGAAGATGTCTTCTAATAGCCTTGACTTAGGCGAATTTCTTTGAAAAATAAAAGAAGTTTGTTTCACCTTGTTTGTTATATGTTTCTGTAGAAAAGGATCTTAGACTGTCCCAAATATATTTCTTGGCATCTGTAGCCACCTAAGAATAAGCCTTGCATCAGCGAACAGCTGGGCGAATATGCTCTGGTGTCTCTGTACCAAGTACTAAGAGAACGCACACTTGGTCAATGTGGATACACATGGAGATAGACTAACAGACGGAGGCCTGAAGAACTGAAGGTTTTAGTTTCATTGGTATTAGGGATTCAGGAGCATAGTGGCACAAATAAAGTTTGCCTGAAGATCACAGAGTAAAACAGCCCCCACAGGGGCAGTCTAATTTACCAGGCAGTGGTGACACACACTTTTAATCACAGTAGCCACACTAGTTGCCATAGAAACGGGTGGTAAATGTCTTGAATCCCAGCGGTACACACCTTTAATTCTAGCCCTAGAGAGGATTATAAGATGGGAGGACACAGCTCTCAGACACAGTCTCATTCTGAGATTGTTGGAGGCAAAATTGCCATTTCAGACTGAGGTTGAGGCAAAGGCCAGTGGCTGGCTGTTTTGCTTTTCTGACCTTCAGGTTGAACCCCAATATCTGTCTCTGAGGTTTTATTAATCATGTTTTAAAGGAGCTCCAAATTTCCTTGCTAGCACTCCTCAGAACTGAGATGTTTGCTAAAAAAAAAAACCAAAAACAAAAAGAAAACAAAACAAAACCTTCTGAGATAGCTTGTTTCAATGAAAGTGCTATTCAGCTCTCTGACTCGCTGTTCTCTGTGCTTAAAACATTTCTGTTCTTTACATCCAATTAGGAAATATTCCCTCTCTTAAATTCCATATCCATCTGCCCTCCAGACTGACATTTTTCATCTGTGTATTTTAAATGCATCCGACTGACCTTAAGATTTTGCTTTATTATGAAAGTCTTTTCTATGCAGTGGATGCACTTGGGTGAGGGGCCGCATCTCACTCACCCTACTTTTTTTTCCTCTTGGCAGGATAATTCTTTGGCTACAAATTAGACATATGCTAAATCTTATTTAATAAAATGAAATTAAATGGAGATGATTGGAGCTATGGGCTATCTGCATTCCTATCTGTAAAGGGACAGTCGGTCCTAATAAAAGAGCCACTTCTCACTAGTGTCCATCCTTGCTACTCACTATGATATGCGAAGGAAGTTATGGGGTATGCAGACTTAATCAGGATTTGATGGTGACAATAGGATTTTAGAAAATGTTTTAAAAAATGGTACTTATTCAAGTAACTCAAACTACCATTTATATGTAAGATAATCTCAGTTCACTAATCAACACACTTTCCAGGGTCATTTTTCTCTCTTAAAATACCACCAATGAACTGTAACATATCTTTCCCATCTTTCTCCATATTAAAGATAAAACAGAACCCAAGGGCCATTTTGGTCTCACTAAAGACTAAGCATTGGATTTCTCAAACTATAGAAGATTGTTAGCGCTTCCATAATCCCTGCCTGAGCGAATTTATCTGTGCAAGGGATTGAGACATTGGTGGCTGCTGTGGAATAATCTTTTTACACTGGAAATATGTACTACTCTTATTGGTTAATAAAAAGCTGACTGGCATAAAGCTGGGTAGGAAGAGGTTAGGCAGGAGAGCTAGAGGAGGACGACACTGGGAAGAAGAGCAGAGTCTCAGGGTTGCCAGTCAGATGCAGAGGGAGCAGGATGTGTACAAGATGGGGTGACAAGCCATGAGCCACATGACAGCACATACATAAATAGAAATAGGCTAAATTAAGTTGTAAGAGTTAGCTAGTCATCAGCCTGAGCTAGCAGCCAAGTATTTATAATTAATATTGAGGCTCTGTGTTGGGTTTTAGGGAACAGTGCGGGGGGGTTGCCTACATATGGTTGTTTTAGCAATGAAAAGAGTGTAACTCTTTATCAACATTTATATTTTGTGATGAATTTGTTTTTACATATTTAAACTAGACTGCCCTTGAACTTATGGTCCTCCTCCTTCATTTTCAAACTAGTGGGGTTCTAGGTAGGTGCCCTCATGTTCAGCAGCCAAAATAGTGGCGGATTGATATATAGTTTGAACATGAGAGTTTACTCTCAGAAAATAAGGTAAACAAAACACTCAAGGATATATTAATTCACTAATGATACATAGTAATTGAATTAATTAGTACTTAGTAATTGAAACCTTGTTTCTCAATAACAAATCTGACTCTTATTTTTGTTTCCCTCAGCCTCATGATTTCCTGTTCCCAGAAAGAGAAATTGGATTCCCTCAGATTTTAAATCACATTTACATGTTGCCCTTGAACAAAATATCAAGGCATCTACATTTCCACATATGGA
This sequence comes from Ellobius talpinus, assembly GCA_001685095.1. Taxonomy (NCBI): domain Eukaryota; kingdom Metazoa; phylum Chordata; class Mammalia; order Rodentia; family Cricetidae; genus Ellobius; species Ellobius talpinus. Next base: position 4,775 of record LOJH01022416.1, read on the forward strand.
TACAAGAGCTTGTTTTGTAAAGATGAAATGTATATTCACATTTGGAAGTAATCTTTCAACTCCAGATTATTAACTGAATGATAGTCAAGATTATTCAGAAAGAACCAAGGACATCCTAGGATTTGGACTTCTGACAGGCCATAAATTCAAAGTCCTGCATCACACACTCTGTGTTACAGTGAATCCAGCCCTGTGACTTTCACTAACTGAAAGTGTGGTTTTATTTAATGGCAATATTTTAGCTGGCCTCATAAATGCTTATATATTAAGTAGTTTTACCACATATAAAAGTCGTATAATGTATTTTTTAAGGAGTTTAGCCATTTTTACTTTGGTCCTTTTTGGTGATATTGAAAACAAACAAAAACCAAAGTAGATTTTAAGTACATAGCATCATGGGTTTCTCATGCACCTAACTTCACTGCTACCCAGACTCTCCCGTATTCTTGGCTGTCCTGCTCAGTGGATTCCCCTTACCAAATAGGTCCTGGTGGGGGAAGCAAAGACAATGACCAATGGATGCATCTTTCTCTGAGACATGCTTGCAGGGGAGTCCCATGGCAATCTCCATCTTTCATATACGTACCTGTTATACTACTGCTTTGGAGAAAGTCTTTGGACCTTTTTGTATTTCAGAAATAGTGTCATATGTTCTGTGCCCACCTAGCACAGTATACAATGATGTTCGGGAGTCTGGTCCTTGCTGATCTGCTACCATGGCCTCACTCTCCATGTTCTGGTCATTGACAAACTATCCAGGAAGTACAACATGACTAGGAACTGCAAGGAGAAATAAATGCACTTGGAAAGGAGTTGACTTAGTTTCAGAAGAGATTTATAAAGAACAGTCCAAGAGTTAGAAGGCAGAAAAATGTACATATGGCTGTGTTTGTGTTACCATGTTTGTGTGTTTGCATGTGTGGGAGAGAGAGACAGACATAAGGGAGAGATGTACACAGAGAAATACACATGTTCACACACAAACATGTGCTGAGAGAGAAAGAGAAAGAGAGAAATAATAACAACATAGGGCATTTTACTCTGTTGTATTTCCTTCTCCAAATGCTAGTTGTGGTGTGTTATGGCTTCAATGTGTCCTCCCCAAACTGAAGTGTTGCTAAGGTCATGATAGTTTAAGAAGAGAAGATTAAGGGGTTGATCATATCATCAAGGATTCTCCAATATGGGGGAGAAGAAGACACTCACAACAGAGGTCCCCACCTAGCATTGGGCTTCCTTGTTCTGCTTTTCGGCACATGAAGACATAACTTTTCTCCCCTAGGACAACTCAGCATGAAGTCATCACTACAAAAGCAACCAGTATGTTGGTGCCATGACCTTGGACTCTCCAACTCTAGAAGGGACAACACTAAGTTATCTCCCTCCCTCAGACGTTCTGGAGTCTGTGGAATCACACAGCAAAACAGAATGCAGCAAAAATATAAACATTCTCGGGTGATGAGACACACTCTGTGCTTGCGAATGAGAACCTGGAATCTCATACTATGACCTTCATCTTTCCAATGGATCTATAGAACCCTTTCATTTGTACAATCAATGTGCCATAACTGGGAACTGTCCTTGAGGAGTGACAAGAGGCGGTCATGGTATTGGTAGTCAGAGTAGGAGATATAATCTAATATGTCAATTGAATGTTATTATAAATTCAAAATATTCAATTAATAATATAATTATAACACATATAATAATACAATATGCAATATATCATACATTATGTTATATATTATACAACATATCATAGTATCTATATAATATATGCTAATAAAACATAGTAAGTATAATAATAAACATGATATATTACATATTTATATATAACACATGTTATAAATTTGTAATGTTTACTATTCAAATTTATAGATATAGATTATATATTTAGATATGTGTATATATATATATATTTGCACTGCTTATGTGTCAGAGAAGAAATTGCGTAGAGTCTAGGGACTATGACCTCCAGGCTTATTACCTGATTCTGTGAGCAGTGTGTGATCGAGACACAGGTGGACCCATTGCTATTCATAGTGTCTATGGTTGCTTTTGTGTAATATGACAGAGCTGGGTGTTACAACAAACACTCTTTTCTCACTGAGCAGGAAGTACTTATTTTCGGGATCACTGGACCAGTTTGCTAGTCTGTGTTATACAGAACAAAGCACAGCTAGGAAAGAAATTAAAAGCATATGACATGATTCGTGCTTTAGATAAACAATACAGCTTTTAAAACAGTAATAATGGAGTAGCAATGCTTATTACTCTTCCTAATGTGGTTTCACTGTTAAAGCAAACACTGTGGTTGATCAGACGCCTCCACAAGTCAGTATCAGTGTCATGCGAGCAGTTGACATTTTTCAGACTTGAGATACCTTTCAGTACATACTTAAAATGTTCAACAATGGGAAGTGATTTGCTGAAATAAAAATGGCTCTAGGCCAAACTGCTCAAGGCCATATACTCATCAGAGAAGAAGCACACAACACAGACTTGCCAGGGTGGAATTAGTGTCAGCGTCCATGATGCTAAGGGTCATTGTGTACTACTTACTAAGCTGAATTCAGGAGCCACTGACAATCTTTATTAGCCTTAGATTGCCTGCCTGTGTCTAATTTTTTACTCAAATATATTCCAGGTCGCTTAGCTGCAGAAAGCAAGGGATTATTAAAATTCATTATGATCTGTATGTTTCAATAATATCACTAATAGTTATATCCCAAGCAAAAGTCTTCAGTCTTCAAATGCTTCACTACAGTTTAACAGCTCACAAAATGATCTCTGCCTCAGGACTCCCTCCCAGTGACTGGCTCACAACATACATTGCTATGGATGGGCTCTGCATTCTGCAGTTTCTTCAGGGAAAGGTGGAAGAGTCTACAGTATGGTAATTACAACCCTTTGATAAAGACGCTCACGTCAACAGTCATTGTCTCCTGACTTAATTTAACAATTTGATAAGGCAGCAGCTACCACAATGGGTGATAGAGTGGTGATGGAAAGCCCACAGCTTTTGTGGAAGAAACAAAGACTCTTTTGCCTGGAAAACGCACCTAACGTTGCCTACCAGGTATACTTGACACTACTTCTTCTAGTTCACTGTAGTATGTACATTTTATTGAGTGTTAGGATTCCACTTTTGGGGAAACTGATACCACCTGTAAATAACTCCTTTCTAGTCTCCCCATTCTCTGTCCTTGACCTATGGTCATGGTTTTGAAAGTTACAGCCCTGCACTTGACTCTCCAGCTCCCTGACCATCGTGTTGGCGCTAGAGGGCACGATTCTGCTTGTTAGATAGTTTTATAGACATTACATCAATTTGCTTAGAGATCATTATTTTTCCCTTTCATAATTTAAACAACAGTTTCCATCACTTATTGCACAGGCTACATTCACAAGGCCTAGGAAACAAAGTTAAAAACAAGAAAATAAACCTACATAAGAAGGCAGAGCACATCTCTTTACCAGAATTCACTAGCACATGTTTCTTGTCTTCTTCAGACATCTATCACATTAGTGTTTTTCCAGTCACACTCCGTGTATGGCAACGTTCATAAAAGTTTGATGCCACCACGTCTTACAGATGGAGAATCACGTATAACACAGTGAAGTGCATGATGGGAGATGTGGGTGGAACAAAATGAACGATTGCAATACAAGTGTACAGCCTGTGACTTTGGAAGACAATCACAAGTGTGACTTTGTGAGCATTTATTGTATTATTCTGTACCATTACTTGCATTTCAAAAAATGTTGGGAAAAAAAACAAATATTCTGATTAAAACTAAGCAAAACATCTAAAGTCACATTTTATATAAGAAGGCATACAGATGGCCCATTAGTGTATGAGAAATTGTTCTACATCACTGATCATAGAGAAATGCTAACTAAAGTCACTGTTAACCTACCAAAATAACTATTAATGAGATTATCATCACTGTGGCAAAATACGTAAGACAAACAACTTAAAGGATAAAATTCTTATTTTGGCTTGTATTACTTGTTGTGTGAGGCAAATCACTGAATATCATAGAACATCACGCCAACAGAAATGTTTGTGGAAATGGTAGTCAACTTCAAGGCATCCAGAAAACAGACATGGTGAGAGAGACCAGTGGAGACTAAGGAGAAGATATTGTCCTCAAGTGCATACCCTACTATAAGCACAATCCTATCAATTATGTTCTATCTCCTACTTTCCAATTGCTTGTAATTACTTGCGTAACAACCAATGGGTTAATCCATTCACGAAATCAAGGTACTGATCATCCAATTAATTTGCCAAAGTGCCAACTCTGAACATTTCCACACCACCCAACAAAAAGTCAATCTCTAAATTTTTGGTAAGTAATTAAAAACCTAATCATAAAAATGGATATTATAAAAACATTAAAAGATAACAAATTTTAGGCTGTGAATAAAAAACCCTCATGCATTTTTGGTAGGAATGTAAATTGGTACAGTTACTATGTAATAAAGAAAGAAAATTTGTCAAAAATTAGAAGCCGAATTAGCATAAGATGTTCTAGTAATCCCCCTTTTGGATCTACATTTAAAAGAATAACTATGTCAAAGAGACATCCACACTCCCATGGTCATTTCAGTGATACTCACCATGACCACACTAGGGAATCAGCCTAAGCACCAATGGATGGTGTACTGGCTGGTTTTGTGTCACCTTGACACAAGCTTGAGTCATCAGAGAGGCAGGAGCCTCAGCTGAGGAAATGCCTCCATGAGATCCAGCTGCAAAGGACTTTCTCAATTAGTGATCAGTATGGGAGGGTCCAGCCCATGGTGCTATCCCTGATTCTTAAGAATCCCAGAATTCTTAAGAAAGCAGCCTGAGTAAGTAAGGGAAAGCAAGTCAGTAAGCAGCTCCCTTTCATGGCCTCTGCATCAGCTTTTGCCTCCAGGGTCCTGCCCTGTTTGAGTTCCAATCCTGACTTCCTTAGGTATTGAACAGCAATATGGAAGTGTAAGTCAAATAAACTCTTTTCACCAACTTGGCTTTTTATCATGATGTTTCCATGCAGCAATAGAAACCCAAAATAAAGAATATATGTTACATACAGAAAGTAGAATTCCTATCTAGCCTTAAAAAGGAAGGAAAACATGATTATCTGATGACGTGGAAATACCAAAAGCCAAAACATCAAACATTAAGTGTTAAATCAAAGCAAGTCAAATTCACACAGACACACACCAAACACAGATAGGAGGAAAGGGCTCTGTCCTCAGATGCAATAGGATGAGAAGCATTGGCAACACTTTATTACATATTGTATAAAGCAATAGAAGGGGACCTTCAAGTATTTCGATGGAAAACAGAATGTTTAGGGAGCAGAAAGTAAAAATGCTGGGATATAATCAGTATACCTTGCCCATGAAATTATCGTACTGGACTTCACAGGTATGCAAAATTATTGTGCCAATTAAAAATAGTTTAAAGAAGTTAAAGCCATAGGAGTAGAGAATAGCTTGGTAGTAACTAGAGGTAGGGAGCAGATGGTCAAAGAATTCAAATTGGAAGATTGACAGCAGAAATATAGTCATACATATTTTATAAATGGAAATTGCCAAGAGCAGATTTTAAGTCAATCAAAATAATAAGTTAGCAGAAAGGACAACAGTTAGCATTCTTAATCATTCCATGTTGTATACATATCTCAGATATCATGTATTATAACTATATATAATTTTTTCATTAAATGAAATTATAACTCCTTCTAAAGAAGGCTCTAATATTAAAGCAAAGAAGTCACAGTGAAGCATAAATTTAAGAAGGGGAACTCAACAGACTTTTTGATGCATTACCCACGATTACTGAAACTTTGACGTGGGATGCCATTCTGTATACGTGTTGGTTTTATTGGTCGATGAATAAAGTTGTTTCAGACAAAGGTTTAGCAGAGTAAAGCCAGGTGGGAAAACTGAACAGAGATATATAGAGAGAGTAGGCAGAGTTAAGGAGATGCCACATAGCCACCGAAGGTAAAAGATGCCAGAACATTACGGTAAGCCACAGCCTCATAGTGATCCATACATTAATAGAAATGGGTTAATTAAAGATGAAAAAGCTAACTAGGAATATGCCTGAGCCATTGGCCAAAAAATGTTGTAATTAATACAGTTTCTGTGTGATATTCGGGTCTGGGCACCTGGGAAATGAAAGCTCAAGCTCCTGCTACCAATCTTTACCTGCTATTATAGCTGAGGCTCAGATCTTTTGAAGATCTAAGCAACTACCCTACAGTATCAATCATAATCGACCAATGTTCTCTGCCTCTCTCACCTGTTTGCACCATAGAATCAACTTCAAATGCAGCAGCACACTCTTCTTAATAGTCAAATACTAAGGATAGAATCACTGGATCCTAGATGGGCACAAAATCTTGATCTTGGATTTGTTTATTGCCTTCAATGGAAGGGTTAATTGTTTTTCAAAACTCTGAATTTCACCTATACAATAATAATAATTTCCATAGTCTTACACACAAACATGCACACTCGCTCGCACACATGCACAAACTTGTGAAAATCTTCTGCTATTTAAGTCCAAACTGTGATCATGGATTTCCTTTAATCTTTAACAACCTTGGAAACTGGGATTTCCACATTTGTTGCTGAACACCATTATTTCAAACAATATAGATCATCAACTTGTAAACTTTTAGTCTGTTCGAAAAGCCAAGGTCAAAGAGAATTAAAAATGTATAGTCAATGAGACATGGTAATTCTATGGTGATAAGCTTTCTGTCACAAAGCAAAATGTCAAAAATGGAGCTGACGATTAAAATAGACTGGAAACTAAAGATAAGTGCAGGTCATTCAGTGACCTTAAGGTTTGATCAAACATCCACAGTGACACCGCTGTGTTAGAAGTGATCTGAAGTATGGGTGGAAGTGACGTCCTATAGTTTTATTATGTATGTGTCTGTTAAATTATAAAGCTATTAAGGTTAATTTAATGAAATTTCATATAGCTCTAGTGCCAGCTGTTTAATAATGGAGAATGCTGTGTAGAATTCTAGAGAGAGCTTCAGGGGTTGTTTTATTTGCTGTTTTTAACAACCCAACCAAGCCAGGGGTCATTTGAAAATGTGGTGATTTGGAAGAATAAATTTACAAGGATGGCTGAGCTAATTGTTTATATAGCTGATGGAATCTGATAACATGTTATACAACTCTCTGTTTGTAAAGCCTGGAGCAATGGTTCCTTAAGAAAAATGCTTTTGTGGTTTGTACACTGCTTGTGTGTATACATATTAATAATTAAATTAAATAATTAAATATTAATAATTAAAACAAACTATATCACTCATACCTTATTTTTCCATGGCTAGCACACACACTTTCAAGAAAAAGACAGTGCTGGGATTCTTTTGTAGCTTCTTTTGTCTTGAAATCATACTTGTTTATACTCCTTATTCATTCTAAAATAATTTATGTGTAATTGATTGATGTTGCCATTTTTACTTTTACTGTATCATCATAGTATTCTAGATGTGTATTTCAGCTACAAGTCTATTTGAAAGCTAATTTTAATTTGTTAGATTCATAAAGTAAAGAAAATATTTGCGATCATTCACTTCAAACTCAACAAACGAACAGTACTCTCTCTAAGTTGCTGATGATCATATAAGGGGAGCTCGGAAGGGAAGCCAACCTGCTTTGTCTCCCAAGTGGTGAATGTCACTATTCTCCAGAAGAAACAACATTTTTCTTCATATGGAATATGAAGTAAAGTAGCTGAACTACAAAAAACAAAACAAAACAAAACAAAACAAAAACTGGGGATTTGGACTTAGGGCCCCATGGTCCGTACTTTTCAAAAAGACAGAAATGTCAAAGAATTGGCTTCCTCAAAAAAAAAAGACTAAGTGGAAACTGGAGCTATGTAAAATATAGGACATTCATATCAGCCTTTGGGGTGCTGGGTAATATAATAGCCAGAAGATCACCTTGAGACAATCACAGAACCTGGATTTAGTGCTTTGGCTGAGTATCAGTGAAGGATGCTACATTCTACTGCACTACCCAATGATGTCATAGTAAAGCTCAGAGATATCAAGCACTTTACTAACACGTGGATATGTTGTAGACTATATAATTTTTCTTAAATAATCTCTAATCTTAAGAAAAAAAGTGCACGCAACTGTTCAGCAATTTCCCCTGTGGACCACAGAGCAGACCTAACTGGGACTTTCTTCAATTATATTTGAATGTTTTGAGAGCAATTTTGTTGATAGAAATATTAATGAATGTTGATTAAAACCCAGGGAAACTAGCCCAAAGTATCCAGTTACTTCAACTTGTTAGTCATGACCCAGTGCAGATACTGAGCTCACATTTTTCTCTTCAAACACATGCAAAACTAGATATTAAAGTGTCATAAAAATGAGGGAGGAAAAACAATATGGAAGAGTAAAATTTATACACAAAAAAACAAAGTTATGAAATGCTAGTTCTAAAACATGTCAAGATAAATACTGGCAAATATTTACACAAAAAGTTAAGCAAATAAAAAATAGAAATGTTTAGTTCAATTAATTTTCAGAAAAACCAAATATGATTTATTCTCTGTGGATGGCTGTAGTTCTTTGGGATAGTAGATGAAGGTAGGCACAGGTACTATGTCAGTGCTCATCAACACAAATCTGTATAACCAGCTTAGAGACTCTAATCACCATTCCTAAACATTGTAATGTAGTGTAGATTTGGTACAGTAGACTCAACCATCCATTGAGAAATGAGTATCTTGCTTAGACGAGTGTGTGTCCAGTGTTCTGATTTCATTTCCTTTGCTGTGATAAAGTTCTAGCTTTTCCAGTTATCATTCCAGACAGTCCATTTCAACAACACAGCTGCAGTATCAGGAGCCTGAGCAGCTGCTTGTATCATGCTAAGAGTAAACGGCAGAGAGAGAGAGATGGATGGAATGATGCCCCAAGCAAGCTTGCTCATGCTTGGCTAGCTTTCCTCACTGTCATACAGTTAGGAGCCAGGGGCCTAGGGAATGGTGTCGCCCACAGTGGGCCGAGTCTTTCTACATCAATTAACAGCCAAGATAACTCCTTACACACATGTCATTAGGTCAGTATGATTAGGATATTAATGTATTAAGATTCTTGGGCATATGATTCCAGGTTAGGTGAAATTGACTGTGAAAACTACCACATTTGTGAAGGGGTGAAAAAGAGGTGGAAGGGTTAAACAAAGGAACGAATACTTCATAGTACTTTGTCCTCACATAGAAGGTTGAGAGACAGAAAGATCCAAGAATAGTAGAACTGGGTAGCTATAAGGTTCCCTGTAGGGAAGGGCAACTGTGAACCTGCAGGCTGCTCTCACTGAAGACCTCCACGCCATTGCTTAAACACACCTTTCACACTTCCTTCCTTGGCTCTCCACTCAGCCTGCAGCCTCACAGACACTATCTGCTGAATGATTTAAGGCATCAATTTGCATGTATTTGAGTTAGACTGTAACATAAGGCAGACTGCTAAGGAGCCCGTTCTATGGTTCATTTTCTTCATTGAGTTCCCAGAGTAACAAAAAAAATTGCAGGTGCTTTTTTGTACCTTAACAGGGATGTTTACTGGTGGTGGTGGGGTCTGTCAAAGGAGAACAATATTCTATTGAAGAAAAAATATTGATATTCACAAAACAGAACCTAGCTCTCCATGCCCCTCTATCTTTAACATCCTCCTACCAGCACGGGAAAGCACAGAGGTTAACAGATGCAGCGGGGAAAGCAGGCTGTAGTCACATTGACAGCTAGGAAGTGAAATGACACCAAGTGTTCGAGGATTGCCCTCAATTAGCCTATGCAAAGCAAGAATTAATTACCAGCACTGGAAAAGTCTCACCTTTGACTCCACTTTCAAGATCTCCCTTACAGGGAGTACACCTCTGGCGTTCGAAATGAAGGTCCAGCGGACTTGATAACTTGCATTTCCCTTCCTACATTTTAGTAAGAAATGCATGTGTAAATATAATAAAGGGACTCCAGGTAATCTACCGCATAGACATCAGTGACAGAGCTGCATGCAAATGCAGATGCAGCTATGCAATACGTCACGGTAGACACGGAGGCGAGAAAGACTGACTCTACTCCTCCACAATACAAGGAAAATTAGTAGTAGCTGTTGCACATGTTAGCTTTGAAATTCTCAGGGCAGCAATTAAACATCTTAAAGTAAACCTATAAAATCATTTTATTACTATACCAGGGTATAAATTATAATAAGAATAATGTCTGTATAGGTACAGATTGTATTTTTTGGCATATTCTCTTAACAAAAGCTGCATATCTTTTCCTCAAGCCAGTAATAAAATCAAATCAAATGAATCTCTGAAGCCATTCACTTAATGAAATAATTTGGATCGTCAAACAATAAAACCACCATTGACAAAAATGTAGCAGCAGCATGAGAACACGCAAGGAGGCCCGAGAAGAAGAGAAGGATGTGATTTGCTCTGCTGGGAACAGTTACTTGGGCAAAAGGAAGACGAGGCTCATGATACCATAACAAATCAGGCGGGAACTGGGGAAATAAAAGGAAGTGGGAGAGTATAAGAGAAAATGACCCAGCAAAGTGGAGAAAGTGAGACCACAGTTAGACAGGCCTGAGTCAAGAAATTAGCATTTTCGTCAGCACCATCTCTAAGCTCCTCTAACAAAGTGTTATTTTGTTGTGACAGCATTTAGAGAAAGGAGCTGGAGTCTGATGGGCAGACAGTGAGAGGCGGTTACAAGTGACTCCTACCAATGTGGGTTTCAGTCCACCCATTTGTATCAGGCGTTGCCGTCAGCATGAGGAAAGCAGACAGCAGCTAGCTCTACAGGCGAGTGTGGCTCACCATCACCATAACATTGTCATGGCGGTGCTCTGGCAATTTCATCAATGTTTCATAAAGGAACAGCCCAAGTCTTACTGATGTCCACAGCAAACTGACAAGTCTATAGGCCTGTCAATCAATCAGAGGGGTAGAAGAAGGATGGCATAGTGGAATAGAAAACAAATGAGATTTCGTGCACTTTTTTCCTATATGAAGTTAGTATATACATAAAAGCATCCCAATTGACCTTACTAATGGCCACGGGGAGTGTCCATGCTTCCTCTGGTAGAGGTAAAGGTAGATACATAGGTCAGGCTGGCCTTCAAAAGGAATACAAATAGCTAAAACAACCTCAAAGTTAACTAGAGCAATGCCCAGCTGGATCAAAAGAGTATCCGTTCATTGTACCAATCCTGGGGGCTCAAAGGAAGATGCTACAGGCCTTGTGAAGACAGGTTAGACTGCAGAATAGTTTCGGTCAAATTCAGGTATAGTACTGTTAGAGTTTTGTTTGTTTTCCTGTTGCTGTGACTAAATACTCCAAGCCAAAGCCCCTTAAGGGGTAAAATGTTTATTCTGAACAGAGTTCAAGGCATGGTCCACCATAGCAGGGAAGTCAATGGAGGAGCAGCTCTATGGCACTGTTTACTTTGTATCTACAGTCAAGCAATAACTGTATGCTTCCCACTGTTCAGCTATGTTCCACATTTAACAAAGCCCATGATCCCCCGCCATGGGGACAGGCCATGCCAGTAGTCAAGATGGCTCTTTCTACATCAGTTAAGGCAATGCCCTATAGGCATGCCCAAAGACCTGTCTCCCCTGAGATTCTGTATTTGCTGAGGATGACGATGATCTCTGATCATCACAGACATTTTGTCCCTAAATGACTGGGGAAGCTATTTAGTGTCTCCATGCCCCATTTCTTTCATTGCTTAAAATGGAAATCTGTTAATACCTTAACATCTATTCGGGGCTGTTAAAATGCCCAGCACGCTACACATATGCAGTGTAGGCTGAAGAGCTACATATTTTCATTATCATTGTTATCATGGATGATCCTCTAGTCCTGCAAAACATCTGAGAGCTTGCCCAGATAGCATTCTTTCAAAGTGATTCTTGGTGGTTCAGAATGAGGAAATGTTTGGGTGTTTTCCCCTCCAGCCTCAAAAAGGGGGGAGGGCAAAAAAGATACAAGATTCTCTAATGCAGATGAAACAAGTTTTCCAAAAGTGGCCTCCTGTTCTTGGCTACAGCTCTCAGCTCTCCACACCAAGCAGATCACTGTCTTACAAACTCTCTTGGTAAATGAATGACTCACACTGCAAAATCTTGGGACTTTCTGAATGATTATTCTTTCAAAATTCTGTTGAATCTGCTTTGTTTAAATGACGTTTGCCAACTATTGTCTTGGGTGTGAAGTATGAGCCTCTTAGCTTGAGCAGAGAGAGCCTTGGCCAACAGTTTCTGAACACAGTCATCTTGCAGGCTGTCCCAGAGTAAACAGAAATCAGCAATTTGAACATGTCATCAACCCTGAGCTTTCAAAGGTGTTAAATACTTAACTCCCACTAATAGACTGCAAAGCAATGCTTGCCTGGGCAAATACATGCACTTTTCCATCTCTCTGATCACTTGGAGATTATCTGTCTTTGAACTTGACTTTTCAAAAGCTCAGTAAGTCCTGAAGACAGAGGCATCATTAGTTTTTCCTAGAAAAGTAGGTTCAGTTTAGAGTGATACAGAATCTAAATTTGGTTCTAGTCTCAAATCCCAGATAGGAAGCCTAAAATCTATGAACATCTAAGTGTATGACCTCCACTTATTAGGCCTCAGCTTCCATTAAAATCTCCTATGTGGTCTGAATAATAACTGTGGGGTGAGTATGAAGTACCTTGCTCACTGTACACAGGGAGCTCGGTGAACAGCATCCCTATGATGACCATTGCTGACATTGCTGATAAATAGCAAATGAAATCTGTACTGGCTTAATTCTTGTAATGCTTCCCCTTCTGGCTCTGACTTCTGAGGCTAGTACCACTCCCTGGAAGATAATGGGATATACACTTGGATGGTAACTTACTTATCTATTCTTCAGGAAGTCACTTAGACCACAATGCTGCAGCATTAGCAAGAACTTCAGGAGAAGCAAACTCCTCATGCAGTCCTCATGCATGGCTTTTTACTAACTATGACATTATGGGAGCCACTATACTGAGGAGATACTGATGAAAGTGTATAGTATGAACATGTCTTATTTCATACTCAGTGTAAGTAATAGATTCTCCAATGACTCCCTGACTCTTAAAAAATGGTTAAAGTGAGACCATAGTGGGGAAATATCCACTTGTATGCACAGACATGCAAACGTTTAATAAAAATCTTTGCTTCTCTTCAGAGAATGCTCTAGTTCACCTTCCTGGTCACCTACCATGTACCAACTACGTAACCAAGGAGTGGTACCTACAGGAAAAAGAAAGTGTCAAATCGGGGTAAGTTTGGAAGGAAGTAGACCTAAACCAGACATGTCTTGAAAAGTCTTTATTTTGGGGGGTATCTTTGGATATGGCGGCTGTTCTAGTTGTCATATGTGTGACCAAATACAAAGATATCTACATTCGTGATCCTGTGGTAAGCACTGACTCTGAAACAATACAAAGAATATTATTCAATAGTTCCCCTGCCTGTCTAGTTTGGATTTAGTACGTTACTGAGTTTCCTACGGCATGGTAAAAAAGAGGACAGTTGGGGTTCCCTGAGCACTTCAGGCTTCCGCTTGAAAAAAAGGACTGAAGCTGCCCTGCTGGCAATCTGATGTGTTCTCGCCACGCCAGGATGGCCGCGGCAGTTCTGTGAGCCCAGCGCTGAACAGCACAGCAGGCAGGTCAGGGCCTCGCGGCTACAGAAATCACAGAAAGTGTTCTGAACGGGGGCTGCCAAGTCAGAGGGCATAAACCGAGCAAATGAAAGGCCTATAAGGAAACCACAGGAGACTAGGCTGTTTCAACTTGTGATTAGCTGAAGAATTTGGCAAAGAGATTTGACAAGAATCCCTATAGTCACAGGTCAGTACACGACTCAGAAATGAGGCAAGGGGATTGGGTTGTTTTCATCTGACTCGTAAAATTCTTGGAAGTGTGTGACATAAAGTTTTGAAAACAAACTATATCTGAGCTAAATAGCACAGCATTCTATTGTTTGATCTTAAAACAATTCCTATTCTCTTATTCTCTGGTTTTGTTTCTGATAAATAATTCACAAGAATGCCCTCTTTGTGATCATAAAGAACATTATGCCCCAACATCCTATATAATAGGAGAAATGGAACACAAAAAAACACCCCAACATGTTGCAACAAAGAGCAAAAAACACTTGGATGAAGGGACTTTATGTTGGACAGGATTACAGATTTTCTGAAGGCTGTATTGACAGACAGCGTCACACTCAGACAGAAGACAGAGTGACATGTCTCAGTGCTGAGTTAGGTGACCGTTGAGAATGGCAGGGATTGGATACTTGCTCTCGGGTGTCCTGAGATATACTGAGGTATCTCAGGCTTCCTAGCCAGCAAGGGACTTTATCTACAGAATAGCACAACAAAGATAACCATGGAATTTCTATAACTGATTTTCCACACCACATTTAATTCCGTTTGTTCGGTCTTCAAGTCTTGCTTGCTTCACATAAAAAAAATTTAGATTTGTCCCAAACTGATAATGTTTTTGTTTTTTGTATCTATTCCTTCCTCCAACCAATGTCCTAATTAATTACCTTTCAACTCAGACTCCCCACAATCTAGAAAGACGTCCAAAGTGTATATTCCATTTTACGTCCTTGATTTCACTAAAGCAAATCTAACATTTTGCACCAGCACCCCCATAACAGAAGGTAAGAGAGACCAAGCTAGTGGCACAGTGCTTTAACTACTGCAGACCTGGAGGAGCACGTTAGATACTATAGACATGGAGGGGCACGTTAGCTACTACAGACCTGGAGGGGCACATTAGCTACTACAGACCTGGAGGGGCACGTTAGCTACTGAAGATCTGGAGGAGCACGTTAGCTACTGAAGATCTGGAGGAGCACGTTAGCTACTACAGACCTGGAGGGGCACGTTAGCTACTGAAGATCTGGAGGAGCACGTTAGCTACTGAAGATCTGGAGGAGCACGTTAGCTACTACAGACCTGGAGGGGCACATTAGCTACTGAAGATCTGGAGGAGCACATTAGCTACTGAAGATCTGGAGGAGCACGTTAGCTACTACAGACCTGGAGGGGCA
>LOJH01022417.1:0-12436 GCA_001685095.1 Ellobius talpinus
CCTTTGGAAGAGTAGGCAGTGCTCTTAACCTCTGAGCCATCTCTCCAGCCCCATGGTGGTTTTTTAAAGACACACTGAGGGGCTAGAGAAATAGTCAGTGGTTAAAAGCACTGCGTTTGATTCCCAGCACCCACATGGAGGCTCACCCATATAGTAGCTCACAATCCTCTGTCACTGGAGTCTCAGGGTATCTGATGCCCTCTTCTGACCGCTATGGGCACTGCGCTTACCATGCATATACAGTCACATTCGTACACATAGTTTAAAAACTAAATAAGCACAGTGAAAAAGCATTATTGGGTTGACTGAAAGTCATAGGTTAAGTGGTTTATGTATTTTTTATCTTAATGCCTGTGTTTTGAGGTTTGAAGTGCGAATGGTTGTAATGTGCCAATGATTAAGAAGTACTCAACTCTGCAACATAGTAATCTTTGGAAAGTGGGAAATGTCAGTACATTTGAGTGAGCCTGATTGTAAAAGGACATAGAGGATTGCTGTGAGCTGAGCTTGGTTCAGAGCCATAATCCCAGATAATTGGAAAGCTAAAGCAGAAGAATCGTAAATTCAAGACCTACCAAGGGTACGGTCATTTTAGCATCAACCTGAACAGCTCAGTGAGAGCCTGTCTCTAAATTAACCAAGAGAAAGGGGTGCCCAAGGTCCGTTCAATCCACAGTAACAGAGAGACAGAGACAAGAAGAGGGAGAGAGAGACTTCCGCTAATAGGAGCTAGGGGATTGCAGGCAAGATCAAATCTTAAAAAGTGGTTCTTGGATTTTTTTTCTATCAGAATTATATAGGAAAGCTTGTTAAAAATTCAAATTTAGAGACAGGCCCGCTGGCGCATTCCTATAATCTCGGTCTTTGGGATGCTAAGCCAGAGGATTACTAGCTCTGGGACAGTCTGAGCTATATAAGGAGAATCTCTCAAAAAACAAAATTTTTAAATTCAGATTTTGGGGTGCTACCTAGAGGCTGAAATAAACTCCATTGAGAAACATCAAAATTGGAATAAGTACATCAAATGTGTTCAGACCTGGAAAGTGGTATCTAAGCTAGGCAGTCCTAGGCCTGGCAGCTATTCTGTCATAAATTACTGTTTAAGTTAAGCAAAATATTAAATGTAATACGGATTGCTTATATTTCTTTTAAATGTATTAGTCTACCTCCATTTATTTCTGATAGCTAATTTGTAATTACTCTATTAAGTGGGTCTGTTATTTGTGGTTTTCATTAGTGTGTTTGAGAATGTTTACATATTTGTTATATTAATTGTTACATATACTTTGTTACAAAAGTCCACTCCATCCGTGGTGACAACTCCAGAGTTATAAACATGAAATATGAATGCTCAGGACCTTTTCACATCTCAGGACCTAATTCCTATCTTTAAGCATCTTTAAGGTACTGAAATGATTGAATTCAGACATTCATGGGGGATATGTGACTCTTGCTGACGTTTGTCCCAGGAGGACTTCAGATTAGACCCTCTAGGGGCAGGTTCTTTGGTTCTGGAGCTCCTTCTCTGCAGTAGATGGCTGCAGGAGTGAGTGTCTCGAACAGGAGATGCCTGAGGTGTATTATTTCCTGGTTGTCTGAATATAAACGTTCAACATTCCTGTTTCCACTATGGCCTCTCAAGAGTGATTTTATTTTTTAATATTCAGGAAGAAGTGGTAAAGTTGACTGAAAAATGTCTTAATAATGCCATTGAGAGCCCAGGATTGAATGCAGTAAGAGTTCCTCCTGACTTCAAGAGCAATATTTTGAAGGCTCAAGTAGAAGCAGTGCATAAGGTAAGCTTTCTCCAATAGCTATGGGCCTGATGTGTGCTGGCCAGTTTTATGTCATCTTGACACAAGTTATAGTAATCAGAGAGCAGAAATTAAGAAAATGCCTCTAAAAGATTGGGTTGTAGGTATGCCTGTTGGGCATTTTCTTAATTAGTGATTGGTGGTGTGGACCTGGCTCATTGTGGGTGCTGTCACCCCGAGCTGGTAGTCCTTTGTCCTATAAGAAGGCAGACTGAGCAAGCCATAAAGAACAAGCCAGGAAGCAGTACTCCTCCATGGCCCCTGCATCAGTTCCTGCCTCTGGATTTCTGCCCTGCTTGAGTTCCTCTCATGAATTCCTTCAGTGATGAGTATCCATGTGGAAGTGTAAGCCAAATAAACCCTTTCCTTCCCAAGTTGCTTTGGTCATGGTGTTTCATCACAGCAATAGTGACTCTTAGCTAGGACATGATACCAAACAAACACAAAATATTCTTAACAGTTTAGATGATAAATGTAAGATATGAAAGTCTAGGCTTTAGAATCTCATTTCTATTCTGTCCTCTTCCAACTTTGTGTTTTAGGGCAAATTAGTTTATTTTTCACGCTTTGTTTTCTCTTTTAAATAAGATAATGATAATGCCTTCCTTAAGATGCTTTGTAAGAATGAAATAAAGTAATAAATGCGAAGTACAAAGAAACATAACAAACACTAAAAAGTATGGCCCAGTTGGGCATGGTAGCACACGCCTTTAATCCCACTACTCAGGAAGCAGAGACAGGTATATCTCTTGAGTCCCAGGCCAGCCAGGGTTATATAGTGATACCATGTCTCAAATAAAATAAAATAAAATAAATGGCCCTGATAGTAATGGTCACTGTAACAGCTGATGTGATTAACATATAATCTGAATTTTTTAATGTTCTTAGAAAAGGGCCAAGGAACTGGTTTGTCCCCTGAGGCTGGTTTCTTGACCTTGGACTTCCCAGCCTCTATCAGAGTGGCGTGAATGCTTCTTTGCATGCTCTCTGGCTCATGCATCTTACAGCAGTCTACATGGACCAAGACAACATGATCTTACATTTCAGTTGTTCATTTCTGATTGAATAAAATGAGAAATAATTTTAATACCTTTAAATTACAAGGATCTTATTTTATAGTGACAACCACTTTATAAAGAAAATTCTAGGAGCAGATGCCTTCATGGTAAATATCTACCCAATGTTTTATTTTTTATTTATATATTTTGAGAAATGATCTCTCGATTGTGTAGCTCAGGCTGTCCTGGAACTCACTGTGTAGACAAGGCTGGCCTTAAACTCACAGAGTTCTGTCTGCCTCCCAAGTGCTGTGGTTAAAGATATGCACCACCATGCCTGGCTTTATACTATATTTTAAAAAGAAGCAATAACAATAATATACAGATTCTTTCAGAAAATAGGACAGGAAGGAGAGTTTCCT
Source organism: Ellobius talpinus (assembly GCA_001685095.1). Lineage (NCBI taxonomy): Eukaryota > Metazoa > Chordata > Mammalia > Rodentia > Cricetidae > Ellobius > Ellobius talpinus. Next base: position 3,235 of record LOJH01022417.1, read on the forward strand.
GATTTACACTATAAGTGTCTTTCTCATACCAAAACTAGGTAAAAGTATTGTAAGAAAAAGATTCCAGACCAGTACTCCTCAAATGGGGACAGGCAAGTTATTGAACGTGTAATCAAAATCTGATGGACAGTGTATAAATACAGTTATACTTTATGATCACACAAGGTGTGTGTTGGGAGAAAATTTGGTTTATCATTCCAAACCCATACAGTTTACATATTTACAAATATGTACAGTTAGGCCAGGGGTGGTGACACATGCCTTTAATCCCAGCTCTTGGGAGGCAGAAGCATGTGGATCTCTGATTTTAAAGGGGTACCCCGTGACCTTTAAATCCACTACAAACTTACACGTTACCCAGTTTGGCTGCCAGCATAGGAGACAGCCTTAGCCCACTCTGAACCATAGTTCTGTGTTCTGACCCTGAAGAAACACTTCTCAGAAGATTTTACCTCAGCGATGCTGGTCTCTTCTTAATCACAGTGGATTTCTCAGTCTCAGTAATGTTGGGTAAAACGGAGCTCTTAGAAAAACTTCTGTATTTCTTACTTAAAATATTCCTCACATTTAAGAAACCAAATATATAGCTATCCGTATTCTTTTTGTCATGTAAATTTGAAAAAATGCTGGCATTGAATCTTTGTGAATTTTGTTTGTAGTGGGTAAAAAAATCTGTAATGTCTTGAGTAGTTAATGGCTGTCTGATAAGAAAATGTGCCAAGCATATTCAACACTCTGAACTTTATTATTATTATTATTACTATTATTATTATTATTAACAACTATTAACCTGGTTGTTGGATAGAATTATATTAGGTATGGTACTGGTAAGATATAATTACCTTTTATTTGAACTGAAGCAAGTCAATTTTTCTGTTTTTACAGGAAAGAAAGATAAATTTGTTACTTGAGTATCTTTTCAATGATTCAGTATTTGTTATTATTTTATTTTCTTAGGCTTCAAGAGAAGATAGTTTAACTCAAAAAAATGCCAGCATTCAGGATGCTGCCACAAACAGGTACAATCCTGGCGAAAGTGAATTAAGTTGATTTTCTTATTTGTTTTTCCTGCTGCCTCTTCTTTGTATATCATATCTATTTGAAAGACAGCTTGAATTCACTCTTTACTATCCAACAGAGAGCCAGCTAGTGTCTAGTTTTAGATTGTCTGAAGATATTCTTAGTCATTCTGCATTCTCAATTCTCTTTAATGGATTCCAACTATGGAGCAAAACCCCATGTTTAATTGGTGTGGCTGTGATTCCTGAGTGCCATTTTCTTACCACAGGAAACTGAGCACCAAGACTCTGCCATGAACTGAGCCAATGTCTTGCTTTCCTCCTTCCCTTCTGCTGCTTTTCTCCTTAATGTGTTATCGTTTGTTTGTGCTCTTGGCCATTTGTCCCTTGTTCTTCCCTCTTTGATTTTTTTGTTCATCCCTGTATCCAATGAACTGGTCTTTTGCCTGCTGTCTGTTTTCTTTATCAGTTTCAAGTTAATAGTGGACCGACTCCCCTTAGCCTCTCTGTTGGACACACTTTTTTAACAGACCTACTCAGCTCTTGTTTGTCTGAGAGTATCTTCATTTCTCCCTAGTTCTTGAAGGATAGCTCCCTTGGATGTAGGATGAGATGATATTTCTTCCTTTCCTAGTAACACTTCTAAATATGTCACACAATGTTGTCTCATCTTGGATTTTTCCATTTGTGTTGTTTTGTTTTGGATGTGTTGTTGATGATGATTATTTGACAATTTTATTTTTAATTGAAAAAGAGTTTTTTCATACCCTGTCTTCTGATCATGCTTTTTCCCTCCCACAACTCATCCCAGATCCTCCCTACTTTGCTACTCCACAACCTTTTTTTCTCTTTAAAAAACAAAATCCCCAAACCAAATGAAAAAAAGTAATCTCTCTTTCATGCACACACACACACACACACACAAAGTCAGAAACAAAATATATAAGCAAAATCTAATAAGACAAAATGATGCCCAAACAAAGCAATTTGAGACAAAAAGTTGGCACAAATAATGTCTTTTATGCTGGCCATCTCCTGCTGAGACCTCCCCTGAAGTATGACTTATATACTTAGTGAGATTCTCATGGAGAAGACTAAATTTCATTTGCAAGAAGGTGTCAGCTGCAGATAGCTTCTTGGCTAGAGATGGGAGCCTGTGCCATGGCCACTTCTCCCTTTCAATAATGATACCCTGTCTGGCTTAGATCTGTATAGGTCCTATGTTTGTTGCTAAAGTCTCTGAATTCATATGTCATCAGTCCTGTTGTGTCTGGGGTCATCTCACTGTTTGATGGGAGTCATCCATTCTCTCTGGCTCTTACAGTCTCCTCCCGTTTTTTCAGCATAGCTCTCTGAGCCCTGAGAAGAGGGTTTGATGAAGACATCCAGTTTAGGATTGAGTGCGCCAAAGTCTCTGACTCTGTGCATTGCACAGTTGTAGGCCTCTGTGCTAATTCCCATCCACTGCAAGAAGCTTCTCTGAAGATGGCTGAGCAGAATATCACAAGGAGTCATTTTATAGCAGGACTATAGTATTTGGTCTTCTCCTAGGCACATGGCCCATCCAGGCTCAGGTTCCTGGCCACCCGAGCAGTGTCAGGTATGGGTTCCAGGTCCTGGAGTGGGCCTTAAGTCCAATCAGAGACTTATCCCCACAACATCTGTGCTGCTGTTGCACCAGCATATTTTGCAGGCAAGATCACTGCTACAGATCACAGGGCTGGCCTGATGGTTACCTTCTCCTCTAGTAGTATGCACAGGACCTTCCAGTACCCTGGACACCAGCTGGTAGGGGTAAAGCCTCTATTGCACACCAGCTTGACTTCTCCGGGTTTAATGAGATTGTGTCAGTGCTGTCTTCAGCGATGGGTTGTGAAGACAACAGGAACCTAGGCCTGAGGTGTTTGAGGTTTCCTTAGTGCCCCTTTGATTAACTACTCAATTAGATGTAACACACTCCTGCATTGGAGGTTTCACTTGGTGAAAGATGTCTCAGTCTAGATGTCCTCCCCTTGTTGACTCCATTTGGATTTCTTTCATATGTGTATATATTTTAGGAAGCTTCTTGTCGGAAACCAGCTTCGTAAGAGAACCACTTACCATGGTAGGGGCATGGGGATTAGAAAAATAAGTAAAGAAAATGAAGACGCAAGTGAAAATAGCAAACAGAAACATAGGGTAGTATCGGGAGGGAGTTCCAGAGAATACTGAAAATTCACCCATGTTTAATTTCCATTTTCTTAAATACCCCAACCCCAAAAGGTAGTAGTAAGATAAAAAAAAAAAACTGCGTTAACATGATACAAGGAATGAACAGACTAGTTGAAAGGTTACGGACTACATTCTTAGTTAAACATTCTGTTGCTAAAACAAAACAAGTAATGCTCACACCCTAGACCAAAACATTCTGTAGGCAAACCACTCTCTGGGTGGAATCCATTGTTATCTCCCTAAGGGAATAGGAACCTAGTTGGATCTTTAGACTTTTGTTTCCGGTAGAAACGTATTTACTTCTTAATACCTGAAATATCAGGTCTGGTTATTAGCCACACCTGTTGTCTGAACTGCTGACAACTTTGAGAGAGCAGAAGTTCCAACTCTCTGACCATTAGTCAAGGTAGAATGTACCCATACCTATGGGCCCTGTCAGCTTCTACAGTAGTAGGTTTCTTAGTTGTCCTTCCCCATATCCTACCTTTATCCCTCTTTTCCATCCTTCTCCCCATTTAATACCCCCACACACCAAGGTTCCCCCCGCATGTCTTCATAACAGTGTATTCTATTTACCTTTTCTTAGGAGGTTCTCTCCTCCCCTGTCCCCCAGTCCCTTCCTAGGTACCTAGCCTCTATGTTTATACAGATCATAGCATACATATCAGAGGCTTAAAAACCAGCATCCATGAAGCTGGAAAGAAGGATCAGTGGTTAAGAGCAGTGACTACTCTTCCAGAGGACAAGGTTTGATTTTTAACATCCACATGGCAGCTCACAACTGTCTGTAACTCCCTTACACAGACATATGTGCAAGTAAAACACCAATGCACATAAAATAAAAATAAAGAAATCATTAAAAAAATCCCCATATGTAAGAGAAAACATATAATATTTGTATAACTCATTTAGGATGTTTTTTTTTTCAAACTCCATCCATTTACCTGTGAAATTCATAATTTTGTGATAGGTAAATAATATTCCATTGTATAAATATACCACATTTTCATTATCTACTCATCAGTTGATAAACTTAGACTGTTTACAATTTCTGGCTATTATGAATAGAGCAGCAATGAATGTGGTTGAGCAAGCTTCTCTATAGTAGGTTGTAGTGTCCTTTGGGTGTATGCCCAAGAGTGGTATAGGCAGAGGTTGAGGTAGATTTATTCCAAGCTTCATGAGGAACCAACACACTGATTTCCATAGTGACTGTATGAATTTGTACTCCCACCAGTAATGAACAAGTGCTCCCCTTCCTCCACATCCTCATCATCATCAGCTGTCATTTGTTTTATTCACCTTGGCCATTCTGACCAGTGTAAGATGAAATCTCAAAGTAGTTTTGATTTGCATTTCCCTGTTGACTAAGGATGTTGAACATTCTGTTAAGTGTTTCTCAACCACTTGTGTTTCATCTTTTTGAGAACTCTGCTTAGTTCTATACCTCATTTTTTAATTGGGTCATTTGTTTTTTTGATGTCCAGTTGTGGGTTTTTTTTCAGCTCTTTAGACAGTAACCCTCTAACAGATGTATAATTGGTAGAAATCTTTTCCCATTGTGTAGCCTGCCACTTTGTCCAAATGGCAATGTCTCCTTTGCCATGGTGAGGCCTTCAGATTCCTGGGGTCCATTTACTAATTGTTGGTCTTAGGCCTGGGATATTGGTGTCTTGTTCAGAAAGTTTTTCTGTGTCAGTAAGCTCAAGACTATTCCCCACATGCTCTTCTATCAGATTCAGGGCATCTTTCATTGAGGTCCTTGATCCCCTTGGAGGTGAGTTCTGTGCATCTATTTGTATTCTTCTACACACAGTCATCCAGTTTAGTCAGCACCATTTGTTGAAGATGCTTTTTTCCAGTGTGTATTTCTGGCTTCTTTATCAAAAACCAGATGTCCATAGGTGTGTGGACTTAGTCTGGGTCTTCATTTTGATTTCCTTGATCAATGTGTCTGTTTTTAAGCCATTGCTGTTTTTATTACTATAGCTCTGTAGTCCATCTTAAAATCTAGGATGGTGATACCTTCATCACCTATTTCATTAATCAGGATTGTTTTAGCTTTTTTAGAGTATTTCCATATGAAGTTGAAAATTAGGTTTTGAAAAGTTCTGTGGAGAATTGTGTTGGAATTTTAATGGGAATTGCATTGAATCTATAGATTGCTTTTGATAGGATACCATTTTCACTATATGAATCCTACCAATTCATGAGCATGGGAGATCTTACATCTTCTAATGTCCTCTTCATGATCAGGACCTCTGACAGCTTCAGGTTGGCCCCTCTCAGCCTGGTAGGCCTTAACTTCCTACATTTCCACTCTTTTATTTGTTACATGGGTGTTAGCAGGAGCCAGAGTTCTTTGCTCAGGCCTTGTTGACCCCACCTGAGGAGGGCTCAGCAGCTGGACTGTGCCTGTCTTAGGCTGGCCTGCTGAACAAGCTCTTACCTGTCATTGACTGTCAGCCCTCAAAGAGCATTCGTTCCTGGAGACCTGCCAACATTGGGGGACTAGGCAGTAGCTTTTTGAATTACAAATAACCTGGCATTCATAACCTCCTGCAGAGGACTGCAAAAAGGATTCCTAAGAGCCATTAACACCTGAAGAGTCACCTTAGTTGCTGTCGGATCTGCTACAGGAGATATTTAAAGAGAATAAGGATCAACAATACCAGCCTGTTAATTCATGCATATGTGAACATCCAGGAGGGATCAAATAGCCTTTTATATTATGCTAAACCTTTTCAAAAAATGAATAGTCAAAGGCTATAACTTCTTCCCTAAATAAATCATCTTGTTGAGGGGGGCAATGAGAGCAAGAATGGGGAGTATATACATTACCCATCCTGGTTTATTCTCTGTGATGGAAGCAGGCTGATCCATGGTCAGGTGCACATCTCTTACCAGGAACCATATTGGCGTCATGGCAGTCTGAGGAAAAACACAAGTCTATTCTCTCCCAAGGGTTAGCAGAGGGCTGGTGGCTGCTGTTGGAGGGACATAGGATCTCTCCATCTCACCCGGGACAAGGGTATGTTCCTTCGCAGAGATGTCAAATGCTTATAAGATGGACTGAGCCCTTTGTCATCAAAACTGAGAAAGTTCGTGTAGAAAAGGACCTCTGTAAGGCCAGATGAGGATCTCTCCTAGCCTCTGGTGAGATAGTCCTGGCCAACAGCTCCTTAAGATCTCTTTAAGCTCACTGATTCTTCGGTGAACCTTACTAAATCTGCTGTTGAAATCCTGTGGCAGATTTTTCGTTAAAAAGTCCTACTTTCTAGCTGTAAATCATCCATATAGCCCTTCCTCTGCCTGTTGTCGGTGTCCTGATCTCCTGTAGTTCTTGCTTTCTGAGGGATTTGACCCAGTTGCACCCTTTGCCCAGTAAGTGCAGTTGTCTGTGCTTTCTGGGGGGAGTGTCTGCTCCAGTCTTCCTTGTGGATGAGCCACACTCTGTCACACTGAATTTGAAACGTGGACATTTTGATCTTGATGATGTAATTCTCAGCAGCAGAGTCTTCTCTCCTTTAGGCTTTCTTGGTTGTGCTTGCTGTGTGATTATATGATAGCTGGAGCCTCTTCAAAGTGACATTTGGAGACGCCTTTGTGAGCTGCAGTCTCTGATGCCTGCTGCCCTGTTGTAGAACTCAGTAGTGATTTGACAGAGATGTCATATGACCAGAACAAAGACATAAGAGAAAAAGGAAATGAAAAATGAAAATGGGGCTGGAGACTGGCTCATCAGTTACGAGCACTCCACTTTTCAGAGGACCTGGGTTCATTCCCAGCACCACAAGGCAGCTCATAGCCATTAATAACTGAAGTTTCTTCTTCTTCTTCTTTTTTTTTGGTGGGTTTTTTTGTTTGTTTGTTTGTTTCAAGACAGAGTTTCTCCATGTAGCCCTGACTGTCCTGGAACTCACTTTGTAGACATACTGGCCTCAAACTCAGATCCACCTGCCTTTGTCTCCTAAATGTTGGGAATAAAGGCATGAGCTACCAATTGCCTGGCATAACTATACTTTAAAGAGACCCAGCACTCTCTTCTGGCCTGTGTGAGCATCAGACACATATATGATGTTTGTACATATATGCAGGCAAAATACTAATACACATAAAATAAAAATTAGTAAAATCTTTAGGGGCCAGGGAAATGACTCAGTAGGTATAGGCGCTTGTTGCCAAGCCTGACAACCCGAGTTTAATCTCTGGGCCCATGTGGTAGGAGGAGAGAACTGACTCCCACAAATTGTCCTCTACCCTCCACACACGCACCTGTGCCTTGGCACCACAGTGCCTATACAGATACATAGGTTAAAAAATGTAAACTAATATAATAAAATGTTTCTGGGGTTTTTTGTTTTGTTTTGTTTTGTTTCCTTGTTTTTCAAGAAAGGGTTTCTCTGTGTGACAGCCCTGGCTGTCCTGGAACTAACTCTTGTAGACCAGGCCGGCCTTGAACTCACAGAGATCCGCCTGTCTTTTCCCCCCAAGTGCTGGGATTAAAGACATATGCCACCACCACCTGGCAATAATAAAATATTTTTCTAATAGAGGAAAATGCTCTCAAAAAGTCTTTCCAGTTGACGGTGTGTTAGGTACAGAACGTAGACAACTGTAGGGCTGGGCTTGGTGATGGTGCTGCCTCACATGCTCTGGACCCGAGCTCCAGTCTGCTCTTAGCAGGAGACCCACGTCCTCCCTTGGTGCATGCATCGTTTTCTAAATGCCTTCATTTCATGTGGGCTCCCAACGGTTTGGGTATTTTTTTTTCATCCCAAAATTTCTTGCTCTGTGACTTTGTCTCTCAACCCTTGTGTTTCCATTGTATTGGTTTTGTTGATGTTTGGTTGGTGGCTTATTTGTTTGTTTGTTTTTGTTCGTTTTTTTGGTTGTCTTGTTGGGTTTTTATTTGTTTGTTTGTCCTGAGCAGCAGGTGGCTTACAGCATTTCCTAGGGACATCTTTTTGTTTAACTCAGTGTTCTGTGAGTTCTGAGTTAGACAAAGTGCATATGTTCCTTGCATCATTTTCTAGGAAATTCATGGGTAGATTAAAGCAGAATGAGAGCAAGCCTGTAATTCAGCCTATAATTCAGCCTGCAAGAGGCTGTGGTGCAGGGGCCAGAGGAAACTTGCAGTGTCCTGCTCTAGCACTTTCTGCTCCCCGGGAGACAGGCTGTCATTGAGTCTGGTGCTGTACTAACACCATCAAACCCAAGTGATCCTCCTGTCTCTGCCACCTACAGTGTTAGAGGTACAGGAACTTGTATGACCACACCCATCATTTTACATGGGTTCTGTAGTACCTCTATTATATACCTAAGTTATTACCAACCATATATTGGTTTGCATGGTTTTTAGGCATTGCATCAGTAAGATAAAATATATGTGTCATTCAGTTTTGTGTTTTTCTATTCCTGAACTTTTGTTTCTTCACTTACCTGCCATCCTGCAAGTCTACCATGGCTGTCCATTCTTACTTTGCAGCGGTCTTCCCCACACAGCAGTTATAAGGACTGCTTAGCTGGAGGGCTAGGTTGGCACATGTGCTGGTGGCTGGGAGACCTCTCCTCTGCTTCCCACGTGGGCAGCACTGTGAGCTCCGCAGGAGTCCACCTTCCTGGAGAGTCTGTGAGGTCATTTTAAAACGTAGTCCAGACTTTAAAATTCAGTGCTTGCTTGATTCCTTTTCTGAGTCATTTCCTTCTTCAGAAGCATGAACTGACATTTTCTGTCTTGTAACTTGTTACTATTTGCTGTTGGCCTTCTGCACTTGTACTATGCCTAGGCTTAGTATAGACTGACTTCTATTGTTAATATTCAAGGTGGGTTCTAGAAAGTTGTAAGGCTTTTGATTTTGAATATTCAGTGTTCATTAGTTGGGACATTTTAATCACTTGTGTCTCTTTTTTTTTTAAAATATTTATTATGTATACAATATTCTGTCTATATGCCTGCAGGCCAGAAGAGG
>LOJH01022418.1:0-13185 GCA_001685095.1 Ellobius talpinus
AAAGGACACTGTCATTAAGACAAATAGGCAACCTACTGATTGGGCGAAGATCTTTACCAACCCCACATTAGACAAAGGTCTGATCTCCAAGATATATAAAGAACCCAACATGGACTTTCTAAGGGTGTATCAGAAGGAGAGCCAATTGCTTTGCTTTTCCTGTATAATCTACCCAGAATGATCTCAAAGGTTGCTAGTCCTTAACTGTAATGATTTCTTATCAAAATATCTGGACAGTTCGTCGTGTTTAACTCAGCATCTGTTTATTTTCAACTCCTCAAAGCACTGCTGAATAAATTATAACTTTTTAAAATTGTTATGTTTTAAAAATTCTTTCTCCCTCTCTTTTTTTAACTTCTTTGATTAAGCATTAGTGGAAGTGTCCCCTCAACAGAGTGGTGGTTACCCACATCTTTGGTTATATACCCAGGGCTTGACCAAAGTGTATACTTTTGTGAGCTCATAGATTTTTCCCACACTTACACAATCAAGGTTAGCTTTATCCTGTGTTCAAAGTCACTGCCACATAATACTAGAGACAATGCTCTCATTTATAGTTTTGCTTTAGTGCCTCTTGAACATAAGATCCATCAAACATCATCCTGGAGCACAGTATCATCACAATTAAAACCTTCCTTTGGAGAGTATGCTTTCTCATATAACTTCTATAACTCTGCAAGAAAGATGACATCTTCCTCCTTGACAGACACAACTTTTCCAGTTATCTTTATATTGTTTTCTTCAAACCCATTACCAACTCTATGTTTATTCCTTACTTGCAGTTATCACCAGTTATTTTGTAACATACTTTGTCAAATACCTAATACATTCTTGACACCAGAGCTGACATTATAGCTTATCAGCCTTTAAAACACAGGTTTTCACATACTGTAACCATGAATTTAATACCTTTTCATTGAACTGTAGCACATAAACAGTGGCCTTGACCTTAACATTTTTAGATGTAATAGCAAAACTACCATGAATTTCTTTTATCTTCTATAGTTCAGTGAAAGGAAGTTTTACTGTTGACAATTCTATTCCTTAAGTTTAGAAGTTGTGCTTTTCACATAAATGTTATTTTCTAATCAAAATACTATTACCTTTAGTTTTGGACTTTAGGACCACTTTTGATCAAGAGTAAAAGAGGTTGCTTAGACACAGAAATTAGATTTTATAACATGACATATGATTACTAGAAGTCAAGCAATGCATCCCATGCTCTCAAATGGTGGTTCATTTGTTAGCCACCAGCATGTACAATGGGACAGTTCACCAGAGACTTCAAAACAATGCAAAATTTAAAATTGATAAGTTGTTTATTTCTGAAATTTTCCATTTAATACATTATGAGTAGAATTAGTTAAGGGGTGACTATTATATATTTCTGATACACAAAACTTTAATTGTAGTTATTTAAAACTTCATTATATTAATAAAATGTATACTCTAGTCTTGCTAACCACAGACAGAAACACACACACACAGCTAATATGGGAGGAGTGTTAGCACACTATTCTGTATCTGGAAGCAATTAACCTATTTGAAATGACAGAGTAGGATGAGAAACAGAGTTCAAGAAAGACAGAAAGTACATTGACAAGGGAAGAAACCCCAAATACATATGGGCCCTGTGGACTTGTAGAATAGAAACATCAATTAAGGTGAAGCAGACTTCCAGAGTGCAGATTTCCTGACCAGTGGACTGTGAGGAATCCTTTATTCTACCTTGATATTTAATAGATGTTTGCTCCTTGCAACTGTGCATTCCTAACAAAGATTGACCCACATCACTACTTCCTAAATATATCATAGAACTTAATGTCCATTAGCTTTTTATAGTCTTATGATGTTCTGAACTTTTCTTTAAAGATATGAAGTCTTGTTTCTTCTGCAAATCCCTCTACAACCCTAAGTAAGTATTCCTTCAAGAGACCTCCATGCTGCTTTTGTGTGGATTGTATATTCAGCTCTTGGTTGCTACTGATTCATTTTACAATGAAAATCTGTCCTCCCAAATCTGCCTTTCATTTCTCCATCTGGTACATGCCAGGTTTTTCTGATGCTTGTCTGTCTAACCTGATTCAAACTTACTTCCTGTTTGAAGTAACTCAGGATAGTCCTCTTTCAGCCTCCCAAGAGATGCCATTGCCAAGTGTGGACTCATGTTTTACTCTGACAGAAGTTCCATAAGACTTCATAAAACTTTGCTCACTATGTCAATAGATAGAAACTATCAAAAATAAGAACACTTAGAGGATATTACATGACCTTGCAGCAAGGACTGTTTGCAATGCACCTGAGTCAGCAACTCATGGGAAACTTATAAAAATGTAGATTATCTTGGATTTTCTATAGACTTTTCTTGTTTTTCTTTTTTGCTTCATTTTTATTTATTTTGGGGGGACAGATTCTCATGATGTAACTCAAAACTAACTTCAAACTTTGATCCTAATGCCTCAGTGTCATGGATGCTAGGATGACAAGCATGTGTTACTGACAAGAGGCATTTATACACATCTAGGTGAGGTGATTTGAGGGTACAACCCCACGATTTACTCAAAGAAGTATAGGTGTGATCCATATCTAGCCAGTGCTGTACATGTGGATGGGATATGTCAGAAATGGAACCTCAGAGTTAAAAGGAGCCTAGAAAACTCTTAGCCAAGTTTCTCACTGAGAATGTGTTACAACAGTGAGATACTGACAATGCATTCATTTTAGTGGCAATATAGAAGGCATCTGAGTTTTCTCATATGGATTGAAAGTGTATACTCACTTCACAGTGTATTTTACCTTTGTCTGTCAGTTATAAAGCTGAATCTGCACATACCACACACACACACACACACACACACACAATCAGGATTGTGCCATAGCCTGTAATGTAGGAAAAATTACTTCTTTTGAATAACTTCTCTGGTTGTTGCTATAGAATAGCTTTGGAGAAGAACATATTGATTTTCAATATTACAGTGTTTTGCTTACAGGGGAGTTTTCAGAATAATTTCTAATAAAAAACATACACATGGCATGAATTCAATGTTTTGGAGAGTGTAAAACTTCAATTAAGCACTGAGATCTTTTCCATAAGAGCCTTTGTCACACAAACAACAGAAGCACCTCTTTTCATGCCGATGCCCTATTGGAATAATTTTGCGTGCTGTCGGGTTGTGCTCCCTTCCAGCAGCTTCGGATGCATTTCTTCGTTTAGATATGGTGCTGTACATCAATTGGTAAGGGAAAGGAAAGGGTAAAAACCAGCCCAATGGCCAGAGAAAGTGGCAGGTGACAGGCGCTCAGTGAAGCTGTTACACCTGGTTGTTAATGTGAGCAATTAACCTGTACTGCTTCAATTTTCCATTTTCACGTGAACCTGAGTAAACATACACTGATCTCCTCCTCTGAATTGTCAAGGCAGATGTTGGGACAAAGCTGGCTTGACAGGCATAAAAATCTGCTGAATTATCCGTCAAGTAAGTGCAGCAGTTGGGCAGAGGGGAGGTCAGCTCTGAGTGGCTAAGGAGACAGCCACCAAAGCAGTCCATCATGTTAAGAAGACAAAAGGGAGTGTCATCAACTGATTTAAAGGGAGAGCCTTCTAAGGCCCATACAAAAACCTGGATAATTGGCCACACTGACAGAGGCAAAATTAAGAGATTTAGTTTCCCACACCCATTTAATTCACTAATGTCCCTCATGAAACCATTAGCAGGGTGGCACTTGCTGTAATTGTAATTTTTTTTCTTGCATGTGCTTAATTTGCAGGAAGTTTAGCATCTGTGAAACTGCTCCTCTCACAGCCCTGGAGACGAGAGTCTGTTTATTGGATGAGGGAAGAGTCTGAGGCAGTCCCCAAGTCTAGCTATTTTTTGTAACCTTTGCCTTGCATGATTCTTTCAATCTGGAGATGGGTGAGCTGGGAGCAAAGGGCACGGGAGAATGACCAGACAATGACTGGTCCTATCTGCACAATCCTCTCGGAGCACGGCATGGGGAAATTAACGAGTCAGTTCCGTGTTTATTCCAAGAGATTTTCTACAGCTAAAGGTCTTTTAAAGAGAATAATAGCCAGAATCCAGCAGTTTGATAATCATATCAGGAAATGTATAATGAAATCTCTGTACCATTAGTGAAAAAATGCTTTATGATTTGTCAGCTACAAGAAGACATTTGCTACCTGGTCAGTGATGTGTGTGTGTGTGTGCCCTGGTGCAGCCCAGCTTCTGTCAATGGTTATCAAGTCATAACAAAATATTTCCAAAACTGATCACACATTTGATGAGGTATTTAACTTTATGTCTCATTTTCTTACCTCTAGAATTTTTCTATATTGTAAGATGTGAGGACCAATAAATTACAGAATGTAATATATCACATAAAACAGTGATTGAAACAGTAAGACAGTGCCATGATAGCCAAGATTACCTTCTCATTTGATGAGACAAAATCAACACCTTCTCATTGTTACCTCACTCCAAAGTCAGCCTTCCCTTGAGTTTTACTGTTTTTAATTAGAATTATATCCCTTTCCCTACTCCCTTTTCTCATTCCCTACCTCCTAACTTGCCTACCTTCAGACCCTCCCATTACTCCATTAGTGTTAATAGTCTCTTTTTCCAGTAAGCCATTTATCAAAGATTTTCACTGATTTTTTTCCTGAAGAAATGTATATATTCATTTTCCTCTCTTCACTTTTGTGTTTCTCTTTTTCTTCTTTCTCAACAATTAACATTAACAGTTATTTTAGATGGGTGGTTCTTGAGTTTTGAACTAATTCGTTCAATTTTGTTTTTCTGTGTAGGCATATATAAAAAGAGAAAAACTGTATCTCTGAAACTCTTTACCTATGGAATTAGATAATCACATAATGATGGGAAAATTTCACCCACGTGCTATTGGATTTTATTCAATGTGAAATTATTAAATTTCACATTCAATAGAGCTCTGTAGACTTTTCAGTCTTTTCTACTATGTCAGTAACTACAGAGTACTCCTTCAGTTTTCCTTAGATATTTCCTCTAAAAAGTACCTCGAATAATCAATTTTGGAGTGATATAATTTAGGATTAAGGGAAAAATTTTAATGTATGTCCCTTACCAAATACTATGAAGAACTTCAATACACTGATATGCAGGAATTAAGCAACATATTGCTCCTTTTCTATACTATAGACCTAATATTAATGCTTAAGTCACAGAGGCAAAAATCTAGCCTTAATTTTGACTGTTCAGTCTTTATAGTCAGGATCCAAAACAATCATATTCATTAAGATCACTTAAACTGGTGTCCTGGTAAAAGTCAGCTTGTCTGGAGTGTGACAAAATCATTTACAGATAGAGTTGTTAATAAGTTTGAGATGGGTAAGCAAATATCCTTGTTTGTTAGAGCTGCATTGTTCTCTGAGTTTATAGGAACTTCCCTGAATATGTTAGAAAGAGATCTCACCAAAGAAAAATTAAGACCCACTATCTAAGAGAAAGAGATCTCACCATAGAAGAATGAATACCCACGGTCTACGCTCAGGCTCTCATCTCTGTCATGTTATGGAAATGATTGTACACCAGTTAAATGAAAGATAATTGAGAATTGGAGCCAGGGGAGGGGAGGCAAGAGATGAGAGAATGAGAGTGGGGGAGAGAGAGAGAGAGATATTTAATTTAAAAGTCTGCCAGATCTCACTTTATCTTCCACTCATATCACATTAACATATTGTGTGGTCTGATCTTACCTTGTGTTGGCTGATCTAATTCTTTTTATTACCTTTTATTAGAAGATTATTTTACTTATTGCAAAGGTCAAAATAATTTTGGTGACATTTTATTTAAATTCTTATGTTTTTATCTTATTCCTTATTTTTACTGTAGACTTCTGCATTAAAGCAGTTACAGTATTTCATCAGTTCTTTGAAAATTCTATACAATGTGTTTGGATCATATTCCTCCCCTCTGCCACCTAGTCCTGTATCCACACCTACCCATGTTTTTGCTGTTGTTATAGCCCCGTCAAACTACTTTGTGTTGCTCATATATTCTTGGATATATAGTTACCCCCAGGAGTGTAGTTGACTTAACAGGGGCTACTGTCTTAAAGCTGACTTTTGCTCCTGACTTAGCTATCACGTTTTCCTAGCTTAGTCTTGAGACATCATGCACATGTCTACTTCCATGGTAGAATTTGGTCTGGCTGGAGCTTACACTGATTTTGTACATGTTGTCATAACCACTGTGGGTCCTTATGTTCAAATACCCTGCTGTGTTCAGAAGACACAGTTTACTGATATTCTTTTACCACCTCTGGCTCTTACGGTCTTCCTGTCTGCTCCTTGGCAATGATCCATAATTCTTGGCAGGATGAATTATGATATAGATACCCATTTAGGCCTACCTAAAAATTCCACAATATCTTATTCTGTGCACCTTCACCAATTATAGGCTGCTGAGTAAATCACAATCTACTCCAAATAGAATATTTTTTGATGAGCATTGAAAGATGCATTGATCTATGGAACTCAAAATAAGCTGCAAGTAATTAGGTTTAGTATGTCTTCTTAGCACAGCAACAGTAGTATTCCCATAGAACCTACAGCCTAACTAATCATAGGTTCTTAGCCCTATAATGGTGTCAAGATTAGTTTCATCTTCTGCAGTAGGATTTAAATTCAATTGGAAAATAATCTGTACCAATTATGCTGCCACCGTTGCTGTGGTAGGCATGTGGTATGAATAGCACCTCCCAACACCATGAGAGCTAGATAGTAGGGATGAACTCTAAGTCTGTACCAGTTTGATCTCTTTATGATCTGTGGCTTGCATATTTGGTATCGTCAGAAAGAAGAGCTTACTGACAAGTCCTGGAGGGTAAACAAACAATATTGGTAAAAACTTGCCAATTTGGAGGGATCTATTGGACTTAGGCCCCTTTTGTGAAAATCATTTTAACTATGTAAAGATGTTAGAGTTGCTTATGCTGCAGAATATTAATTAAACTTTGTAAAAGTGTGTTACATTTGTTTACACTGTATTTGTGTAAGGAAGTGAGGATGTGCTTTATTATGTAAATATATGTAGCATTTGTTTTACCTTGTCTGCTTAAGGTACCTGACTGGCTTAATAAAAAGCTGAACAGCCAATAGCTAGGCTGGAGAAAGGTAGGCGGGATTGTTAGGCAGAGAGGTAAGAGAAAAGAATGAGAAAGAAGAGAGAAGAAAGAAGAAAACAAAGGTAAAGAAAAGGACATGGCTGGAACCAGTCAGTCAGCTACCATCTCACTAGACATGAGAAGCAGTGAAAGAAAGATATGCAGAAGGAAGAAAGGTAAAAAGCACTGATACATAAAGAGAAACATATTAATTTAAGTTAAAAGAGCTAGCCAGAAATGACCTTTAGCTATGCCAAGCATTTATAACTAATTAGTTTCTATGTCAAGATTTGGGAGCTGGTTGGTGGCCTAAAAGAAAAAGCCTAGTAAGTCTAATACCACTAATCTATTCCTGGCACTGATCTTTCTATTTTGAGTCTAGTAGGGACATCATCACTTTGTTTTCTTTTATGGTAAAAATTAATATTAGGAATATTTTATTCTGAAGATAAATCTCTAGCATGTGTGGAACAAACAACTTTGTAACTAAGCTATAATCTGCACCTTTTCATATTGAATTTTAATAGTCAATTTACAGCATAATGATGATTTCCAAAAACTATAAACAATCAAAATATTACAGAGAGTCAAACTATGTATAATGAAAAGTAGAGAAAATTCTACTGGGAAATAATGATGACAACCATGATGGTGGCGGTGATGGCAGCCTTGGAGCTGTATATACCAATTGACAAAGTACTAATAATAAAGAGATTGTAACTATGATTATATTACAAAACAAAAAAGCAAACTGTAAGGTATTATTTCTTTATAGTTAATATTTGCTGTAGGAAGCTTGTTAAAGACCTATATATACAGCTTTGTATACATATGTGAAAGAGCCTGGTTGGGGCATCCTTATAGTGTCCTACTTTATAGAACAGAAGGCTGGAGAAGTTAATGATATGTTCCACTATTAAAAAGTTAATAGAAAATTTCCACTGGAATATTTTTGGCAGAGAGTATCAAATCAAAGAGTAGGCATATCATTCTAGTAGTTTATACCAAGCTACTTGGAATGGTGGAAGGAATGAATTATTGACTCAGGAAGCATAAAGAAGGACTTCCATAAGGATATTCATTGATTAATTCATGTTCTTACACATTCATACACTTATTCAAGCATTTTTCTCTTTAATAAATGTGCATTGATGAAAACTGCAACCAATGCATATGGTTATCCTATTCAATGAAAAGTACTGAATTGAATACATTCTTGACTTTTCTTGTTGACAGTTTCATCAGTGTGAAGATCGGAAGTGATAAGTAAACTGTCATGAATGGAACTCAGCCCAAGAGGAAGAATTATTGCTGAGAGGAAAGTGGTGGAAATCTATAGAGTAGGGAAGCAGTGAGCCACAAACTTTGTAAAACACAGATTTGAAACATGTGTAAAATATTTTCTGAAAACTGTTCTAACAATGAAATGATATTAGAAGTTGCTTTAAATGGAATTTTCACAGATTCTTTCCACAGAGGATTGAAAACATTGATTACATTTCTCTTTGTTATTTTAGTTTTTTGTTTTATTTTAGTTAATTGTTTTAAGTATTCCAGACACCCTTGAATTTCCTAGTGTGAAACGACTCTGAGTTTCCTCATCTTGGTGTCACATCCTGAATGTAGGAATTGCAGACATGCAGTTGAGAGCAAGCACTTTACCACTTCAGCGAAGTCTTGAGCCCAGTTTAGATGAGTATTTAAATAAACTAGAATTAAGCCCAAGCATGTGTGTGTGTGTGTGTGTGTGTGCATATGAGCATGACATTCAGGTTATATATATCTTCATTGCAAAGAAAACTTGTAAAAGATTATAGCAGAAGCTGATAAGGCATGACTAGAATAGCTGGAACAAGGGAAAAAAGAAAGTGAAAGCACTCTAAGAAATTAATTTAAGTTTAACTTTTGTAATATAAATATTTTCATTGTAAAATAAATTTATGTAAATATAAATAAGTGTAAAAAGGCAAATGTAAAAGTCAAAGAGAAGTATATTCCCACGAGTATAGAAACAGCTAAAGTATCTACTCATCTGAAAAGACATGCCTGCTAGTGCACTAATCAGTCAATATATCATAAAAATAACCAATAATTTTCTGTTTGGATTTAAATCCCACTCCACAAAACAAAACACATATCTGGTGCTGTTACATGGTTAAGAACTTACGGACCAACAGGTCATAAGTCCTAAGTGAAAACCTACTACTATTATTCAGCTGAATGGATATAGTATTAAATTAGCTCCTAATAGCTTATTTTTGCTTCCATAGATCAACACACTTTCAAATTTCATAGAGGTTTCTATTCACAATACTCATGAGCAGCACAGTGACTAATAGTAGATTAAGGCTCAGAAAAAGAGAAACTGAGAAATTCTCACTCATTAAGGAACGTATATACTGCACATCTCTTCCCAAGTTACAGTGATCACTGTAGAAGAGGAGATGGAAGGAAGAGCCACAAATTACGGATACTACAGGAACAAAGCAGAGCAGCTACATACATGAACTCTCAGTGGTTGTGAAAACATGGATAAAACCTGTGCCCGCCCAAATGAGACCAAATTCTACCATAGAGATGGGAACTGGGCACACAATCCCATCCCAATGTATAAAGTTATTATACTTTATAATTACTGGGTGAGAATGAGAATCTTCTGTAATCATGTAGCCCCTAGAAAAACAGAGTCTCTCTCTCTCTCNGAGAGAGAGAGAGGGAGGGAAGGAGGGAGGGAGGGAGGGAGAGAGAATATCTGGGCAGTTCATATTGAACTTAAAAGGTTTATTTATTTATTTAATACACAGAAGCAGGAATCAGGAAATTTGGGGGTGAGTATGACCAAATGGTGTTACATGAAATCCTCAAAGAGCTAATATTTTAAAAGAAAGAAATAAGGAAGGAAAGTCTTTTCTCCAATTTTGAAAGAGAATTTTCCAAAAATAAAAAATGTACATAAAATGACACAGAAGAAACTGGGGTACCTTTTTGGGGTTCTTAGTCTAATTAACAAAATAATTAAGAATAGAGTGAAATGGAATTGTAA
Organism: Ellobius talpinus; assembly: GCA_001685095.1. Classification (NCBI taxonomy): domain Eukaryota; kingdom Metazoa; phylum Chordata; class Mammalia; order Rodentia; family Cricetidae; genus Ellobius; species Ellobius talpinus. Next base: position 10,184 of record LOJH01022418.1, read on the forward strand.
GGGCAGATATATTATTTTGAAAGAAAATTTTCTGGGCAGGCCAGCTGTAAATTTCTGCTGCTGCCCAGAAGAGAATAATGGAAGAGAAAAGGAAAATGAGGCTTGCTTTTTAAGCTGGCCTGGTGGTCAGATACACAGTCAAGTGTCACGTGGGAGAGTGGAAGGTGTTAGAAAAAATATGGAAGTCCAAACACTCTGAAGGAAGCCTAAATTATTAAAGGAAGTGGATTTAGAAATGAATAGAAGAGAAGCTATGCTTTTCTGAGTAAATTCAGAATAGAAGAATACTTCAAATCCTACACAGTTGAGTACTGTAAGCTACTGCAGTAGAAATAATGATTCTGGGAAGCATACACACAATATCTTATTAAGGAATGAATCATTACATCTTTCTCTTTAGCATGGCTAGAGGTGGTCCCTTAGTCAAAATGATTGGCCCTTGTAATGTAAGTTGTCTTCACAAGGCAGCCATTCTATTCCTTTAAACAGGAGCTATTTTTATGCTCTGACAAAACAAGCTTATAGAAATTAATGCCTATGGAGGATAGAGGTGCTTTAAAAGTTTTCGGTCTCATATTCTCTATACATTGACCAGTTTTGGTTATTTTTGTTAGATGCCATCCACTACAAGAAGAATCTTCCATGTTGAAGGTTGGGTGACATATTAATCTGAGAAGTCTATATCATGCCCTAAACCCCAAAGGTCATAGATCATGGATCTTTGCAGAAGAAGTGGTAGAAAAATTTTAAGGACCAGAAGTGGTATAGAGCTGCAAATAAATGTTGTTTTGCAGATGCATCAGGACAGATGCACAAATGAACTCATAGATATCATGGCAGAAAGCACAAGTCCTACACAAGTTCAGGAAAATTCTCAGCATGGATATAGGGATGTGAGTACAGACCTCTTGCTGAGGAGCTATGAGCATTTGATAATTGCTGGGAAAGGGAGTGATAGTTTTTCTTGTGACCTCTGGGAGGTCAACTACTTGTTCACATAATCCCCAAGACCTAAGCATATTTGGAGAGTATAAACTGGACTGTATGTATTAAAAAAATCAGTGAAAAGGTAACAGAAGTATGATGGGTAGGGCAGTAAAGGGAGTATCTGGAAAGAGGTAGGGGAGTGGGAGGTGAATACAATTAAAATATATAGTATGAAATTCTCAAAAATAATAAAATTATTATTCATGAAATGAAGTAAAATAGAGAAATGTATTATTTGAAAAGAATTAAGGTAAATAACCACTCAACAAAAGAAGGACTATAAAAACTTGGTAGTTAAGCTATAGCTTATACAATATGCCATCAAATGAATAAGATGTAAAACTTTTAACTCATGAAAACTTGTACACAAATGTTAGTGACACTTTCTAAGATACCGTATGGGAGGAAATATGGCTCAGAAGGGAACAGACAAAGCAGAAGAAGGAAAGGGGCTGTTAAAATAGGAAGAGGTATAGAGACATGAAGCAGGGCTGGAGGCAAAGACAAGAAAAGACACAGAAGCACAGCCATTCCTAGAAGGACAGACAAACTGGGACATGGTTAAAATCTCTGAAAACATTGGAAATGGCTGGGAATGCATTGCAGGGAAAGCCCACCATTTGCAAATAAATGGGAATTCCCGATGTACAAGACACTTAAAAACATCAAACATTAAAAACAGCTGTGGGGCAAGGAGGCTCCTGAGAGGAAGAAGGAACAACAGCTGCAGGCCAATCTCAGTCCAAAGTGCTGGAAAACTTTTGAAAAGTTCAAAAAAGGTAGTTCCACAAACTGGTTTTTCTTTTTCTATGTAGTGTGATGAGTTTCCTTTCAAACATTACTATAAATTATTTACTAAAATAAGAATGATCTCCAAATTAATCATAAATATTTTTCTTAGTATTTCACTCTGATAATAAGAATTATGAAAAATAATGATATAGATAATTCATAATATCATGTGATTGCCTTACTGCATAGTACTTTCTGATTAATCCTCATAAGAATGCATTTGACTTAAATTCTACTAATAGACAAAGTAAATTTTTCCCTGTGTTAGAGCATTGAATTCCAGCTTCGATACTGTGTTAGGTGTGGTTTTTTTCTCCATCTCACTAAGCTAACCTATGACCTGTCATTTATCAAGTTAACTAAGACAAAGACACACATAGAAATACCTCTGAGTTTGGATCGCTCTTCTAGTTTTATTGAACTAATATAAAATAATGGAATCAAAGGAGTCTTGAGAAAAGGTTTATTTTGCAAGCAGGTCCAGAACACAGTATACCATTATGGGAAGTCAGGGCAAAAACTCAAATCAGGAATTTAAAGGCAAGAACCATGTAGGAATGCTACCTGCTGACTCGCTCTGTCACCCTGATGGCTCATGCTTACCTACATGTCTTTTATAGCCAATAACCACCTGCCTGAAGAATGATTCAGCTACGGTAGGCTAGGCCTTCTTGTATTCAGTTAATAATCAAGACATTGCTGCCCATAGGTGAACCTTATCTCAGCAATTCCTCAGCTGACATGTCTCTTCTTAACTGACTCTAGTGTCAAGATGACAACTTAGGCTCACCAGGACATTGTCTAAATCAAAGCTTTGTGAAGTGTGAGTTATAAATTTACATTCCTAATCTTTAATTCTATAATATTGAAATTTTAGGAAGATGTTACATCTATCAGTTTTGAGCTACTTGGAATATCACACAATGTATGAGACACATACAATGAGATGTTTGGTGAAATTATCTGACATCGAAGGGTTCCACATCATTTAATAGTACAGAGAAGGGACTGGAGAGATGACACAGTTGTCTAAAGAATTTGAACATTTTCACAGGGCTTGAGTTTGGCTCCCAGTATCAACCTTGGGCATCTCAGAACTGCCTATATCTCTAGTTTCACAGAATCAGACACCCGATTCTGACTTCTGTGAACTACTTGAAATATTCACCTATTTTCTCTCTCTCTCTTTCTCTCTCTCTCTCTCTCTCTCTCTCTCTGTGTGT
>LOJH01022419.1:362-19909 GCA_001685095.1 Ellobius talpinus
AGAGAGAGAGAGAGAGAGAGAGAGAGAGAGAGAGAGAGAGAACTGGGAATGGTGTGGGCTTTTGAGACCTCAAAGCCCACTCCTAGTGACATGCTTCCTCTAACAAGGCCACACCTCCTAATCCTTCCTAAACAGTTCTGCTAAGAGGGGAACCAAGTATTCAAACACATGAGCCTATGGAGGCCATTCTCACTCAAACTACCATACTGGGATTGAACCCATGATCCCACACATGCTAAGCATATGCTTGATCATTGAGTTTTATCCCTCAACCTAACCTTAAGAAGTTCTCATAGAAAACATCATTTTGGGGGCACCTACTCAGACAGCCTTGTCTTCTGAGTTAGGCATGTAACTTTCATTTTACCTTGTGGTTTAGAAGGAAATGCTGAGGTCCAAAGTGGCTCAGGGAGCATATGTTTAGGGCTCTCCTAGGAAAAGTGGCCTCTGACCTCCCAAGCTTTCCATGTACCCCACACTATCCAGGCCTTCCAGCTCAGGTAACCTTAGATAAGTTGCATGTGGTCTGTGCCACTGGAGGTGGCCAGTACTGCTGGAGGATCCAGGGAAAGACCAAGGAAACACTGGCATAGACATAAGAATGGCACAATAGGTTATTAGAGGACATGTAATCATCTCCAAATGAGGGCTTTATATGAAGGAGTCACGTATTAGACAGCAGGACGCTCAACCAAACACTCTACCCTGGGGACCAGATGAGGACTCTCCATCTCCATGCCAGTCAGGACAGCTTGTGAAGGCATCTGGGGCAGCCTGTGGCCACATGGTAGTGGCCGTGAAGATGGAGGTTGCTGGAAGGCTGTTTCATGACAGCACTCACTTATTCAGTTGTGAACTGTGAACAACTGAACAGATCTGTGAAGAGCTCCATGAGGAAGACAGAAAGAACAGGAACCTTTAAAAGCTGGTGTCATCGACTTCATCCCTGCTCCCCCACTGTCTCTTTCACACGCGCGCACACACACACACAGCTACAAGCAAAATGATGAGTAGGGCACAAGAGGACAAAATGGTACCCACTGTCTCTCTGTGCCGAAGTGCCTAAGAAAAAAGCGTTCCGAAAGTGTGGAGTGATTAAAAGTCTTTAAACCAATGCTGGAGAGAAGGATCAGAGGTTAGTAATATGTGCAGCTTTTGAGGAAGACCCAAGTTCAGTTCCCAGCACCCACATATGGCAGCTCATAACTATAACTCATAGCTCATGACTATATAGGGCAGCAATAACTCCAACTACAGCAGCTACAGGGTGATCCTGAGACTTTGACTTCCTCAAGCACCTGCACTTTCTGCTCATGTCCACATTGAGACACACATATATAATTTTAAAAATAATAAAATTACACCTTATTTGAAGTATATTAACTTAATCTCAGCACTCAGGACAGAGTGGTAGAACCAGAATTTCAAGGAAGCCATCCTGGGCTACAAAGCCTAGGATGCTGGAAGACCTTGCCTCAGACAAAACAAACAACTACAAACAAACAAACAAAAAACCAGCAAGGCCTCATGGTACCTGCCTACAATCCTTGGCAGGCAGGGACAGAGTTCAAGACTGCCCTGGACTATATACTCCTGGTACCCTGGGAGTACCAGGCCAGTACTATACAGTGAGATTCTGTTTGCCAAAACATTTATCATTTGGAATAAAGGTTCAGTAGTTAAGAGCACTTACTGAGCTGGGCGGTGGTGGCACACACCTTTAATTCCAGCATTTGGGAGGCAGAGGCAGGAGGATCTGTGTGAGTTTGAGGCCAGCCTAGTCTAAAGAGCAAGTTCCAGGACAGCCAGGACTACACGGAGAGAAACCCTGTCTCAATAAATAAATAAATACATAAATAAATACATAAATAAATAAAAAAGAAAGCTAATTGTTCTTGCAGAGGAGCCAAGTTTGGTTCCTAACTCCCACATCAGTCAATTTATGACTGCCCCTATAACTACAGTTCCAAAGGGTTTGAGGCTTTCTTTTCCCCTCCAAGGGCATCTGCACATACAAGCTACACATTAGTTCATCAGAGGAACACACATATACACATAAATAAAAATAATAAATCTTTTAAAACTTTAATTCAGCCACAGGGCATTGTGACACACACCTCTCATCCCAGCACTGGGAAGGCAGAAGCAGGCAGATCTCTGAGTTCAAGAGCAGCCTGGCCTACAGAGTGAGCTCTTGTCCTGCCCTGTCTAAACAACACTAACAGCAAAATGGTAGCTACTCTGAAGGCTGAGCAGGGGTTTGAGGTCAGCCCGGGCAGCACATGTTTCAAAACAATTACAATAAGAGGTGTGTTAGGGACACCGTCTACAGTGAGCTGGGGGACAGGCCCCATGGAGAACAGCGATTGGGAACTGGGCCTTCTGCCAGCCGGGGAGTGACGAAGCAAGCTCAGGTTGCAGAGCCTAGATCAGTCACATTCACCGGCCACTTTATAGTCCAATCAAATCATCAGCCCTCCACGGTTGCTATTGCAACTGTTATCTCCGTTTCACAGGTGAGGAAACCCAAGAAACACGACAACAGGAGCCTGGACCCGCAGAGGAATACCCTGCGGTTCGTCAGATTTCATCGCTGTCCCTTGTTTCGTCACCTCTGAACGTGGAGGATGGATGGCATCTCAAAGTGACTCTGAGACAAGTTTGGACTGCTGGCTGCACCGGCCATCCACGCGTCCCGTCACCCCCACCCCCAATCCCTTCTAGTCACCCTCCCTGGATCCCAGTCTAGGGTGAAGGTAGAGAGGAAGGGCCCTGGCCACCTTACAGGTCACTGGGCAAATGCTTAATTGGTTTTGTGGGGGAGTCCAAGTCGGAAAAGAGTTCCTGAAGAAGAAATTTCCACAGCCCTTTCCCCAAGGAGGGATTTTCCATTCTGCCTAGGCAGACATGCCTCTCAGAGTCCTCAGAGGCTAGCAGTGGCAAGGCTTAGTACCCAGCACGGGCAAGGGTGGAGGAGAGGGGTGAGCTTGCTGAGGAGGCAGGACTGACCTAGAAAGAGGAAAAGGAATGGGGGAGGGGTGGGTGCCTGGATGATGTAGAGCAAAATATTCCCACTTCTGGAGGGATCCCAGCTAGAGAGCAACAGGGATAGCAAGCATCGGGAAACCTCCTAGAAGAGGGGCAAGAAGGGAAGGAGGGGAGATATCAGGGGGGCAGCTGGAAGTACAGAATGGTTAAGAGGGGGAACAGCAGGGAGCCCTTTGGCAAGGTTTCCATGAACGCGGGGACTCTACAGTGGCCAGTAGTACTGGACACAAAAAGGATTACGATGAAGTGAACAAGTGGACGGTGGGCTGTGGAGGACATGCAGCCGGTTCAGGGGCTGACTATGTAGCCTCTCCACCAGCTGTTCCTGCTGCCTGCACACTTCTTCCTCAGAGCGGCACCTGGCTGGCTCCTGAACCATCAGGTGGAGCTCAACAGTCCTCTGTCCCCTGGAGAGCGTCCCCCCAACTCCTCTTCACCCCTGCCATCCCAGCTAAAGCCAGCATGTTTCAGTTTCTCTCCACTTGAATTAGCCTGGGTTTTTTTTTTTTAGCAGTGGCTCTCCTTCCCACTGGAGAGTGGGAGTTATCCTGAGACTCGAGACATTATTAAGCTTGTTCTCCACCAAATCCCCAGGGCACCTTCACTGGGTAGGCTGGAGAGATGCTGCGCTGCTGAGCTCCATCAAACTGCACTTTAGAATATCCGGGTAAAATGACAGCATTTTGTCCTGAGCTGTGACTGCCTGCCAGGCACCACACTGGAGGCTTTAAAAACCTCTTACCTGTACCTCTGAGCAGCCCCACCAACAGGCTGGTTGCAGAACTAAAGGGCACAGAGCCAGGATCTGAGCCTAAATGCTCACTTTTCAGGCCATTGCCATCCAATCAAAATATAATGCAAGCCATATACATTGTTGAATTTTTTTTCCACATTAAAGTGTAGAATCAAGTGAAGTTAATTTGTTTGCTTGATATAGGGTCTTCGCTCTGTTGCCCAAATTTTTGGTGATTCTCCTTCCTCTCCCTCCAAGGTGCTGCAGGTTGGTATTATAGGTTGGTATGAGCCATCATACCTGCCTCGGATAAAATTAACTTTAATGCTGTGGAATATTTGTTTAATTGTGCAAAGACGTATTGTTCAACTATGCAAAGATGTGTTGTGTTTTACCTTGCCTGCCTAAGACACCTGATTTGGTCTAACAAAAACCTGAACAGCAATATCGAGGGAGGAGGTCTAGGTGGAGCTTCTGGGCAGGGAGAATAAGTAGGAGGGGGAATCTAGGCTCAGGGAGAAAGAAAAAAAGACTACAGGGAGACTTGGGGGAGAGGAAGGGGGCAGCCAGCCAGTCACAAACAGTAGGGTATACAAAATGAAAAAAAAAGGGTAAAAAGCCCCAAGGCAAAGCAAAGATGAATAAAAACAGGTTAAATTAAGTTAAAAGAGCTCGTGGGATAAACTAAGGCATAACATTCACAATTAATAGTAAGTCTCCATGTCTTTATTTGGGTGCTGGTTGGCAACTCCTAAAAATGTCCAACTACACTTTAATGATATATTTTACTTAATCTGGCATATAAACTAGTATCATGTCAACATGGGTCAATAAAAAAAGTTTAATAAATAAATAAATATGTTTAATAAAAGAAAGCTCGCTCGGTGATGGTGGTGGTGCATGCCTTTAATCCCAGCTTTTGAGAGGTAGAGGCAGGTGGATCTCTGTGAGTTCAAGGCCAGCCTGGTCTACAGAGTAGTCCAGGACAGCCAGGGATACATAAAGAAACCCAAACAAAAAACCAAAACACCAAACCAAACAACAAGAAACAAACAGGGAAAAAACAACAACCAGTTCTAAAAATAGATTCAAGAGCTGGGCGTGGTGGCAGGCCCCTGTCATTCTAGCCCTCGGAAGGTAGAGACAAAAGGAACACGAGTTTGAGACCAGCCTGGGCTACATGAGACTTTGTCTCAAACAAACAAAAACATAAAAATGAGGGGTCTGGAGAGGTGGCTCAGCAGTTAAGAGCATGTGCTGTTTTTCCAGAGTTCAGTTCCCAACACCTATGTTGGGGAGTTGGGGGTTTATAACCATAACCACTAGTAACTAGCCCTAAAGGGATTCAATGCCCTCTTCTGGCCTCTGAGGGCACTGGACTCACAGGGCAGACACACCAACACACATGTACACATAAATAAAAATAAGTCAAAAAACAGAAGGAAAGAGGGGAAAAAGTTAAGTATGCCCAAATAGGCCTAAATATAATAAAAGGTTCCCAATAATCAAACTGTACATCACTTTTTGTTTGTCCATTTTTTGAGAAGGAGTCTTATGATGCAGCGTGAGCGAGAGCATGTATGGTAGGAGAACCTGACAGAGCAGGAACCAGTTGTGAAAGGAAGGGTCTTTGAAGAAACAGAATCCCACAATCCCATGGGACAGCGCAGGTCAGGTCCTTATCCGGGGAAGCCTGCTGGGTTTCCCCACAACTTAAGGTTCTGTCTACTAAGGAAATGACAACCCTGAGCCTCTTGTGTAGAACAAAGAGTTACTTCTCTGACCTGCCGGTCCTGTCCAGGGCCAGCACAAAGCAAAGGAACGGGGGTCTGAACAGGTTTGGGCTCTGTGGGCAGGGAGTCCTCCCTCTCCACCTCCTGACTCAGGAGATTAGGTGTGCAGTACTCATTAAATAAGTTCAAAGTTAGGACCCCCAGGCTCCAGTCCCACCTTTGACAACTTCTTGTCACATGTCCTTGAAGAAGCCAAGTTGGAGTGGCGGGTACAACTCAGTAGGGGGGCTTGCTTTTTCATACAGGAGATCTTAGGTTGGATTCTCAGCACTTAAAAAAAATCTTTTCTTTGGGGCTGGAGTGATGACTCAATGGTTAAGAGTATTGATTGCTCTACCAGAGGATCCAGGTTCAATTCCCACCACTCCCATGGCAGCTAACAAAGGTCTGTAAACTCTAAGATCTAAAGCAGACTTATGTGCAGCCAAACACCAATGCACATAAAATAAAGATAAGTAAATTATTTTTAAACCGGGTGGTGGTGGCGCATACATTTAATCCCAACCTTTGGGAGGCAGAGGCAGGTGGATCTCTGTGAGTTCGAGGCCCAGCCTGGTCCACAGATCAAGTTCCAGAACAGACTCCAAAGCAACGCAGAGAAACCCTGTCTCAAACAAACAAACAAACAAACAAAACCAAAATCTTTTCTTCAAGGTCAGATTTCTCCTGTGGGAAGTGAAGAAAAAGAAGGGAGAGTCGTGAAGTCTATGGAACTATGGCTGAGGACCTGCTGTCTTCCCCAGGTCAGGCTCTTTTTCTACTAGAAATGGGGGGAGTCAGGATCATTACTAAGCTGTCAGGGTGAATTAATCTGAGTGACTAGAGGTCCCCTTCCAAGTCTCCACCATTTTTCCTGCATGACATAGAGCTGGTTCAACAGGGAGTCATAGTGGGGACCTGCCAGTCCCCCAGATGCCAGAGTAGGAAGTAAGGTGACTCAATCTGAATCAAAAGCAGGTGAGGTCACCCTGGTCCCTGGGGTTACTCAGAGTGACACTAGAACATGGCCTGGCAGGAGTAATGGGTGAGCTGGACTCCAGGAAAGTGGGTGGGGCTAAGACAAGGAAACTCCAAATAGGCCAGTATCCACAACTGAGAGCATCAGGCAGGGTTTGAAAGTCACCTGGGGAGATGGAGCAGTTTGGAGAAATAGCAGCTCTGACTTCTCCTTTGAGTCAGCACTGCGCTGGAGCCAGGGACACTGAGTGAGATCAGGGGCCCAGGCTTCCTCAATCCCATTCCCTATTCAGTCCTTTGCCATAGGAATCCTCCACTGTGGGAGCAAACGCAGCACCCTGCCCTGCTGCTGGCTCTATGTCATTTAGACCTTCTAAACCTTCCTCCCCGTGTGTCACCTCCTCTTTTTTTGGGATTGTGTTCCCAGATGTAGAACAGAAATCTCTTGTTCACTGCCCTATCCTAGACTCAGCTGATAGTATACAGTGAGGGCTTCGTTCATGCCTTGTGGGGTGACGGACTTCCCAGAACCTGGATGAATCCCAACTACTCCTTAGACTGAGTCCAGTGGTTTGAGAGTAGCAAGGACAGCATAGTAAGACTCCATCTCAAAAATAAAATAAAGTAAGGTCAGGCACAGGGGCAGAAGGATCATGGGTTTGAGGTTAGCTCGGATGACACAGACAGACCTGATCTCAAATGGGTGGAGATTGGTTTGGTGTGCTGTCTCAGTAGTAATACCTGAGTTTGGTCTCTGGAACCCATGGTGGAAAGAGAGAACCAGCTTCCCAAAAGTTGTCCTCTGTCATAGTATGGGTGTGACATCCCCCACACTAATAGTTAATGTGATTTAATAAAAAAAATCAAAATTGGACTTGGTGGGTCTTGACTCATGCCTGTAAATATAGCATCTGAGAGGTGAAAGTGGAAAGGTTAGGAGTTCAAGGTCATCCTCAGCTTCATAGTAAGTTCAACACCAGCATGGGACATATGAGACCTTACCTCAGAAAGAAGATAATAATAAAAATGCCTAGATGGGCACCCCTTCCTCATGTGTGTATGTGGTATGCATGTGTGCATATGTGTGCGGCTGTACATGTGCACGCTTGTGTGTGGAGGTCCAAAGTGGATGTCAGGTATCTTCGCTGGTCACTTCCACTTGCTCTATAGAGACTCTCTTTCTACGAACCCAGGACTCACCAGCTCCAGCAAGCCTAGTTAGCTGGCTTGCACAGGCTAGTAGATCTCCTGTTTCTGCCTGCTGAGTGCTGGGGGGCCACCGTACCTGCCCAGATTTTCAGTATGTTTAGGGGATCTGAACTCTGATCCTTCTGCTTTATAATGGAGCCATCCCACCAGCTCCTGAGTGGGTCCTCGATGCATTTCTAACACTTGGCTGCAGGCAAGCTCTTGAGCCTTGTCTCTGCCTCTGCAAACTGGGAAACACAATTGCAGTGACAATCCAGGAAGAAGTCTGTGAGAAAGTGGGGAGGACAGGCATTAAACTGACCCTAGGGAGTTTCCCACAAATAAGCTTCAGGTACAGCTTGGGGACAGGTCAACTCACAGATGAGGAAACTGAGGCTCAAGAAAGTCATTCTGAGATATCCTAGGAGACTTTCAAGCACTTAGTTGCCTTGTCATTCTGCACAGCTATCAGTTACGTAAGGAGTTTCCATGCACAGGTCCTGAAGTTGGCTGACCTGTCCTTGTCCCTGCCCTAGGGGTGACCTTCCCCACTCTTTTTCCTGCTTGGTTCCTGGTGGCGGAAAACAGGTGAGAGACTGAAATCATGGTTGCCTCTTCTAACTAGGACTGGAGTCAAGAAACTAGAGGCAGTGTGTGTGTGTGTGTGTTTATGTGACCATGTAGCTCTTGTGTCTCTGTGTGCACACAAGTCAACCCAAAAGAACCTACTGGGCTCTCCTTGAATCTCCAGGAGAGGTCACCCAGCTTGGTGATGAGAGGCTCAGCTCTGAAGTGAGGTTGGAGGTAGCCTCAGGTTGACCTTGGGTCAGTCTCTCCCAGCCTCCTAAGGAAGAGATGAAAGGCTTTAACAGCTGTAGGCTCAAAAGGCAGCATAGCTGTCTCCCCAAACACTCAAGAATAGACACAGGGGCTGGGGTGGTGTTGGGAGTGAACCCAGAACCTTACATAGTCTGGATGATTGCTCAACCATTGAACTATACTCCCAGCTTGCTTATTTAGGGACTGTCAGCTCTTTTGGGGGATATTTGTTCTGGTATTCCTGGGTTTTACTTTTGTGGGTTCTCGGTGGCTTAATTAATGAGTGGAAGGAAGGAGAGAGAAGGTGAGAAGAGGCAAAAAGAAGAGAAGGTGAAAATCTGTTCCCAGGAGCTCATCTTCCACTCCACCATGCTGCCCTGTGACTCCAGGACCCATGGAGCTGACTCTAGGTTCTGGCTAGGCTGAGATGGTCTGAGATGGATGTGCCGGGGTAGAATCAATAAGCTGTCACTGGCCAGACATCTGAACTTAGCCACCTTCACACTCTCCTCCATACAGTGGGGTGGTCCTAGCAGCCAGCTTCACAAGCTGAAAGATGCTTACATAGGCATACTAAACATTTATCGGTGTTGTATATAGTTGGTATACTAAACAGTGACAGGCTGGGTATGAGCTGGAACCAGACTTCCTGCCTTCCTGTTTCTGCTCTGCAGCTTGGAGACCTTTGGCAAGCCCTCTCCCCTCCCTCCCCAGGCCTCAGTTTCCTGCTCTGTAAGACAAGGAAAATGAAAGCATCTGCCTGAGGAGTTGTGAGAATTAAATGAAATTATACATGAGGAGCTTTTGAGGGCTAGTGAGTACACACACACACCACACACATGCACGCACACACATACCTCTTGCACACACGTGCACACACACGCAACACTCATGCACACACACCACACACACATGCATGCATGCAAAACATACCTCTCGCACACACGTGCACGCACATGCACACACACATGCATACACATGCACACATGCACACCCACACACTCATGGGGGTCTTGAATAAATTCAGGACACATAGCTAAATAAGAAATGGTTTAATCCTAGGTCTTGGGAGGCAGAGGCAGGCGAATCTCTGTGAGTTCAAGGCCAGCCTGGTCTGCAAAGCAAGTTCCAGGACAGTCAGAGCTGTTATACAGAGAAATCCTATCTCAAAAACAAACAAACAAAAAAAATCAAACCAAACCAAACCAAATAATAAATGGTGTTTAGGATAACAAAAGCTTGCTCTCAAGGATTCTGGAATGTGTTTGACACTAAAGTGTCAAAGAATAACATTCACTGTTCTAGCTAGGCATGTAGGGACTAAGGCAGGGCTCACTTTAGGTTCAAGACCAGCTTTAGTTACATCACATCTTGCCTTGCAATCCAGCCCCCTGAACTGTCTTAACTTCTCTGACTGCAGCCCCCTAGTCTGCAAAATGGACATGTCCATACTTCGTTTAGAGGCCAGCCTGGACTATATAGCAGGAATAGATCTGCTATATTATCTTAGAGACTGTTGAATCCTGCCTGTCTAATGACAGAAATTTCAGAAATACATGCATACAAGGGTATATACAGGATTCGTAAGGGATCTGGAAAATCCCAGTAGCTGGCTGCTGTAGAAATCCTGCTCGCTACAGACAAAGAGAAAAAGGAGAGCAGTTTGAGACACTGAATATTCACCCTTCTGCTTGGCAGCTAGGAAGCAGCTGGTTCCCAGGATTAGCTCTAACTGCTAACCATGGGAGGGTCTCCCCAGGCCTGTAGGCAACAGCTAGGCTCAGTTCCTGAAGGCTTTGGTGCCCTCCAGGCAACAAGAGGAGCCACCGTGGAGGTGGGAACTGTAGTGGGAACAGAGAGAGGAGCTGGGGACTGTAGTTAGGATGAGCATTGCCTCCAGGCGCTTGGTGTCAGGCCAGCTCCCATTAAGGTACGGTGCTGGAGCTGGCCAGCCAGCACAGCACCCAGGCTCTGCCTTGACAAATGAGTCTGTTTAGGAGTGAAGAGCAAGCCTCGCTGAATTTTTCTGTTTCTCCCAGCTGAGAAAGTTCCACTGTTTCCTTCTGTGCGGAGCCAATTGAGTCAGTCTTTTTGACATTTGCATTGCCTTGCAATCCAGCCCCCCTGTGAACTGTCTTAACTTCTCTGAACAGCAGCCTCCTAGCCTGCAAAATGGGTGTGTCCATGGGGCGCTTTTTTTTTTTGTCTTTCCTGGAGAAAGGAAGGGCTGTTTAGCACTGTCAAAAAGGTTGACCAGCATCCAGCATTAAATCTTCCAGCATGACACATGCTGGGGCCTCCCTGTTTAGTTAGTAAGGAGAACTGGCCCCAGGAAGTGAGGTCCAAAGACGCTTCTTGACTTTGGTGGGGTCCAGCTGAGCATCCTACTAGACCTTGAGCGTTATAAGCCGAACCAAGAAGACTGTGTGCAGTTGGGCAGCAGTGACACACACTTTTAATCTCAGCACTGCAGAGGAAGAGGCAGGTAGATCTCTGTGTGTTCAAAGCCAACCTGGTCTCCAAAGCAAGTTCCAGGACAGCCAAAACTTACACAGAGAAACCCTGTCTTGAAAACACATCCCCCCACCAAAAAAAAAGAGGAGAAAGAGAAGCCTCTGTGTGTGTGTTGTGATGATAGTAATGATGATAATGTGGATGATGGAGATGATTGAGACAGGATCTGTTGTTTGTTTTTTTTTGTTTTTTCAAGACAGGGTTTCTCTGTGTAGTCCTGGCTGTCCTGGAACTGGCTATATACACCAGGCTGGCCTCAAACTCAGAGATCCACTTGCCTCTGCATCCCCAGCCATGTCATTAAAGGCGTGCATCACCGCCACCTGGTAAGATGGTCTTATGTAGCCCTGACTGATGGTAAACTCTATGTAGCTGAGGATGTCCTTGAGCTCTTATGTTGGGGTGACAGGCATGCATTATCACAACTGGTTTCGTGTCGTGCTACAGTTGGAATCCGGATATTGTATACAAATTCATGCATGCTAGGCAAGCACAGTCTACTAACTGAACTAATTAAATCCCCCAGATGATTCCATTAATCAATTTATTTCTTTAATAACAGTGCTGAGGATGGGATCCAGGATCTTGAATGGGCTAGAGCACTCCACCAACAAGCTATACCCCTGACCCTTAGGTTCACACTCCTCATCTTTTCCCCTTTAAATTGTGATGCTTCTCTGTGTCCCTAACTGTCCTGGAACTTGCTATGTAGATCAGGCTGGGCTTGAACTTGTGGCAATCCCCCTTCCTCTGCCTCCCAAATGCTGGGATTACAGACATAAGCTACACATACCCTACAAATAATCAGACTCATTTTACAGCTAAGGAAAGTGGAGTCTTGTCCAATGTCAAGTCTAGGGCTTACCCCAAGCAGAGGTGTATGGCTCAACCTCTTCCCGGAGCTCAAGGACATAGGGAAGTTAGACTCTGCCTTCTTCGCAAGGACGACTTTTATCTTTTTCATCTGTCTGACAAAGGAACTTTGCCCAGAAGGCTGGCATCCCCATTTTTGATCTTTCACATAGCCAAGACTGGACCACTAGTTCCTGTCGGTTAACCCCCCAGAGAGAGTCTGACGCAGTTTGTCTAAAGGAAACCACCAGTCTTGGCACGAACCATCCTTCCGGGCAGGCCGCCTGAGGTCAGGGTGGGGTAGGACTGGGAATGGTATTGCTTACTTTTCTCAGATACCTATCAACTACGGCCTGGGCACAGGGCTCATCTTGAATCTCAGTGTCTTCTTTTATAGTGTGGGATGAATGCAACTAGTGCCCCTCCACTACCAGGTCGTGTTGATGTTCATCCTGAGGATTAACACGAGGTAACAGGTGTTGACTCCTCCTTCGCCCCTGGGAGACACAGACAGAAAAGGAGGCTGTATAAAGTCACGCAGTGGCAAGGGTATAAGGCTAGTGAGACCCTCACCACCTTCCTTTACACTCTCCCTTCTCACCTGGCTCGCGGCTCTCCAACTTGGGAGCTACGCAGCCTCATTCATCCATTTGAGTTGCTGGGAAGAAATCCAGACTCCTACCCACTCCCTGCATCCCGCTCAGCGTGGGGCATGTCCTGCGAGATGCGGCCCCCGAACTCCAGGACCCCAGTGCGTTAGCTTGCCGGCTCAGACAAACACCCAGCTAAGGTCTCACGTAGTCTGTTTTTGATTGGTTCCTCTGATAGCAGAGACGGGGGTGTCAACTTTAGTGACCAATGGAAAAGCTCTCAGGGAGATGTGGTTGCTACAGCAACAGAGAGCTGAATCTGGTTTCCCTTATTGGGCACAGATCCTGCTTGCTCTTCCCAGGACCCGCCACACAGTGGTCACATGCTCTACGGTAGGCTGGACTGGGAGACGGAAGATGGGGGATTACTAAAACGCAAGCCTTTGAGAATTGCCAAACTGCGGATGAGCCTTCGAGGATGCCTAAGACTAACCAGAGCAGGCTGCCTGGAGGAGGTACTCAGTTTTCCAAGCCTTCCTCCGGGAACAACCGAGGAAAATGTACTCCTGGCACCCAGGACCTGCTTGAGTAGGGTTCTCTGCCCTGATGACTTTGGAGCTCGGTGGTTCAAGCATCCTCAGCAGAACCTTCTGAAAACAAGATAGATAAAGATGCTTGCTGTCAAACCTGACAAACAGTTTCATTTCGGGAAGAACAGACTCCCACAAGTTGTCCTCTGACCTCCATAAGCATGCTTGGCAGCCTGTTTCCTGCAATTAATGGAAACGTTAATTTTTTTTTTTTTAATTTAGCGAATGGACCAGGGCTGGTGCTGCTTGACAGTTCTTGGTGGGAATGGTGGTTCACACTTTTAATTCCAGCACCTGGGAGGCAGAAGAAGGTGGATGTTTGTGTGTTCAAGGCCAGCTTGGTTTACGTAGTGAGCTCCAGGACAGCAAGGACTACATAGAGAGACGTTGTCAAAAGCAGTGGGGGCGGGGGGATGAGAGAAAGAATACTTGTTCTTTTGGGGGACTCTGGTTTGGTTTCCAGTGCTCAAGTGGGTGGTTCCATCACCTGAAACCTTAGTTCCAGGTTATCCAACTCTCTCTTTTGATCTCTGGGTACCAGGCTTGCATACAGCGCACATTAATATACACAGGCAAAACACACCTAAAAATAAATAAAACAAAAAGATATTTAAAATGCCCCAATAAGCCTGGTGTGGAGAATTAGAGAGGACACAAAGAGACAGCCACACAGGCTAACACAAGCGGTCACCTCATTGAAGCAGTTGCTTACCAGGCAGATCAGGACGAGCCAGCCAAGGCTCACCCAGGGAAGGGTGGGGACAAGATGAGTACCAAGGCTGAATTGTGGGTCTTATGCTGCTCTCAGCCCTGGACCAGGAAGAGAGAACCAGGGGTCAGCAAGGCCATTGCCTTAAGGCATCTTGCACTGGCCTTCCATAGAGTCATGTCCGGTCCTGGGCATTCATTAACCTGACCCTCTTCCCAGGACAAAGGAAGGTGACCAGGTTTATTGTCCTTAGCTCACAGAGGAGGAAGGGTGACTGGTGAAGTGGCTCACCCTTGGGCCCTGGGGCCTAGCGTTTGGCCCTGGCAGGGTTGTGGATACCTGTGGATTCCTTGATGTAGCTTCTTGTCAAGCAAAGCTCTGTACCTGTCCTGCCTGAGGATGCTGGGAGTCAGTGAGGCAGAAAACCCTGGCTCTGTTGGTCTGGGCCCTAGGAGTTCATTCTCTTCTGCTGTTCCAGTGGAAGGGCCTGGTTGGTCCTGGGGGGGGCTAAGGACTCCTAAGCAGATGTAGCCGTTTCCCTAGAGTCCTCTCTGGGTATGGAACCAGCTCTAAGCAGGGACGGCTGTGACAGGAAGACTGTGTGCCTGTAGGTGTCCCTGGAGGGCATGGCTTCTTCCACTCCCATTGTGTCCCGGCCTCCCATCTAGGGCCCTAGCACAGAAGGGACTCAGGAACCTTTCTTTCTCTCTGTAGGGCTTCTTTGTCTACTCCCAAACTGAGAGGAGTAGAGGCAATCTGCTTGAGAGGTTGTGAGTTCCTGTCATTGGCTGACAGGCTGCTCCTGAGTGACAGCTCCAGGTGGATTCAAGGCAGAGGTGGAGTTCTCCACTCGCCTCTAGCATGGGAGAGGAGGCTTCAAGACTCCTAGGCCATGAATGTTTACAGCTTAGGTAGAGCTCGAAACTCTGGGAGACACATGGTACACAGACATACATGACAGTCTCTCTCTCTCACACACACACACACACACACACACACACCACAGCGTGCATGTGGAGGTCAGAGAACAATCTTTGGAAGTTTTTTTTCTTCCACCATGTAAGTCATCAGGCTGGAACTCAGGTCACCACGCTCATCTCCCTAAGCCATCTCACCAGCCCTGTTCTTGTATTGTTTAAAACTATTTCAGCTGGGCATGGTGGCGCATGCCTTTAATCCCAATACTCCAGAGGCAGAAGCAGGCAGATCTCTATGAGTTCAAGGCCAGCCTGGTCTATAGAGGTAGTTCCAGGATAGCCAGGGCTACACAGAGAAACCCTGTCTTGACAAAAACAAAAATCAATAAAATAAAATTATTCCATGTATGTTTAGATTGGAAATGATCATATACAATGCCACAGCCAGGAGACCTGATAAACATTTATTAGCAATAATTAATAAAACATTTATTAATAATAACAGGAGAACTGGAGAGATGACTCAGTGGTTAAGAGCACTGACTGCTCTCGCAGGACCCGAGTTTGGTTCTCAACACCCACATGGAGGCCCCCAACCACCTGTAATACCAGTTCCAGGGGATTAGATTCTTCTCTGACTTCCGTGGGCTCCTACACACATGTGGGGCACATACATACATTCAGACTCGCACCCACACATACAATTAAATGAATCTTTAAAAAATAATGATAACGTGGTCTGGGGCGGGGGCTGTAGTGTTGCTTAGTGGCAGAGGTCTTGCCTGGCATGTGCCAAGCCCTGGGTTCCATCCCCAGCATTCCAAACTGGTAAAAATGATAGCCTTTCCCCAGTTGTACGCGTTGCACCTTTCTACACACAGGATCGTGTTTCTTATCTTCTGAGCATCGCTGGCCTCATTTTTCAGAGGAGGAAACTGAGGCTGAAGGGTGATTGCGACTGTGCATAGTGAGAACTTTGACCAAGTCGCTGGTGGCTCCTTACCCAGATAAAGGGAAGGGGGGGAAACAGCTTCCAACCAGACCTACAAGAGTAGAAAAAGTTCATCCCATGGGGAGCTTGGTTAAGACACGAGGAAGGACTTCCTGGCAAGAAATGTTTAGACACCAGAATGAGTATCCAAGGAAGGGTGTGGAGGACCTGCCTTCAGAAGTCCTCAAAACAAGATAAAGGCTTGCCCAACTGGGCTCATTCCAGTACTGCCTGAAGGCAGGGGAATGGACTAAATGACCTCCAAGGTCCCTTCAGCTCCAAAATTAGTGTACCCTGCTATCAAGGGAGCCACCCTTGACACTTCCCCCAAAGGAGTTATTAAGCAAATACAGTGTGTAAAGACTCCAACTTAAGGGGACTAAGAAAGCTTCTCTTGGCCCCTGGCCATGGGAGGGAGTGGCTAAAGACAGCCTCATATGCAGGGGACTGGGGGAAGAGGGGTGGGGGCTGGAATGGTCCCTCTTTGGCCCTCTCCTCTCCTTAGGCATTTGTTCCCCATTCAATCTGGAGGTCCAAGACCTAGCTCCTTGGGGCTGCACATCACTTAGGGCTGCTCTGCCCATGGGACTGTGGTGTCCTGCCATCCTTACATATTCTCCAGGACCCCTCATGACTGCCTGAGCCAGCAAGGTGGACACAGGCTGACCTCAGTCATTGTCTCTCTGGGTCCAAAATGTATTCATTTTAAAGTCAGAGTGTTCATTTATGGAAAGATACAAAATTGTCTATATTGTTGGTTACACAAAATTATACTTTACTTTTTTAAAAAATCAAAATAGGGTGTGATGGTGCATGCCTGTAATCCCACCATTCAAGAGGAGAAGCAGGAGGATTGCCATGAGTTCAGGGCCACCTTGAGTTACAGAGTGAGAGCGTCACCCCATCTCAAGAAAAAAATAGACAAAAAATAAATAAGTAGCCACAAAAATTAGAGCACTTGCCTAACGTGTGTGAGGCAGAGCTCCCTATACTACAAGAATAAATAAGCATATACTGTAGGCCCAGATCTTGGCAAGAAGACTGAGGCAGGAGGATTTAGAGTTTGACCCCAGTCTAAGCTATAAATGAAGATCCTATCTTAAAAAAACAACCAACTTTCACAAATAGACTAGGTATTGGGGTGATGTTTGGAGTATAGTAGCACTTGGCTGGTGGTTGAAGGGGGGTTAGGTGCTTAAAGTGGTCAGCTGAGTCAGGGGCCGGCCTGGAATACTAGAGAATTTGTCTCAAAAATGACCCCAAATCCCTCAAACAAATAAACACCTATCTAGCCTCCCCTTCCACCAAAAAAAAAAAATTAAAAAACCCAACCAACCAACTTCACAGAGGCGGCAAGCACTGTGTGGGATGGAGAGGGTGGGCCTGTTGAAGCACAAAGGCCAATGATGGCTCTCTCGAGGTGCATGAGGGGCCAGGCCTGGCCCTTGACAGCCTCTCACAGAGAGAGAAGGGTCAGCTCTTCATCAGTCTGTTAGGTAAGGACAGTGAGGCACATCCTCCAGGAGACATGCTTGGGATTCTCCCGTGGAAGCCTGTGGGTAATGCTTCCTTACTCAGCCTCCAGGTACCAATCAAGGATCTTATTTTGGTTTTTGTTCCTTTGTGCTGTTGCTGAGGTTGGAACCCAGGACGTCAAGCACACAGGGCAGCCAGCCATGCTGCTGCCCTACCCCTCAGATACCAAACGGGAATCTCAGATGGTACCAGACTTCAGCCATGCATCCACAGACCTCCTCTTGGCCTACATAGGCACTGGTTTCAAAAGGACCCTGGCTTAACTGGGGAGACAGGGTCACTTGTTTGCTCCTGAGTGTTAATGTCCTCTCCTTTCCAAACCACTCCTGATTACTCTTGATGATACGCCACCACATTTATGTAGCCCTCCATTGGTGCTTATCACATACTAACCCAGGCTTCTGTGGACCCAGAATGGCATTTATTGTAATGGTGTGTGTGTGTGGCCTTTTTTTTGATACAGTATTTCTCTGTGTAGCCCTGGCTGTTCTGGATCTCGCTTTGTCCAGGCTGACCTTGAACTCAATGAGATCTGCCTGTCTCTGTCTCCCAAGTACTGGGATTAAAGGTGTATGCCACCACCGCCAGGCTGTGTATGTGTGTGCATTTATGTATGTGTGTATGTGTGTGTGCCTGCATGCGTGTATGTGTGTGTGCCTGCATGCGTGTATGTGTGTGCCTGCATGCATGCATGTGTGTGTGCCTGCATGCATGTATGTGTATGTGCATGCCTACATGCATACTCATTAGGCAACCTCTGTGCGCTGAGGTTTGTGCATGGAGTCTAACTGTAAGCCCTGGGGGATCACTCTGAAGTCCTCCTAGACAGCCTGAAGGGCTTCCAGGAGGAGGTGAGGAGCAGAGTGGGAGCTTTGGGATGGGGCAGAGCTCAGCTAATGGAGGGGAAGCTACTGGAGGAGTTGCTGGGCAATAATGAGGTGAGCTAGAACCCCAGAAGTCTCTCAGAGTGCAGATGTCCTTCCAGGCTATCCCCATGTCAGACCTGGGGCACGGTGACAATCAGGAGCCTCGCTGGGCTTGGGGCTTGAGTCTCTCCCAAGAAGCTGACTTTTGAGACATCCTTGGACTTAGGAGGCATGACGTGTTCGCCCTGGCTCCAGCTGTTGATGAAATGTGCTGCTGACTCCCCAGGAAGAACACTGTCTTCCTGACAGAGTGTCCCCACTCCTGTTTTTGTGTTTACAGGCATAGGTGCTTGGCACAGGCAGCCACACCCAGCTGAGAAAACAACCTGTACTTCCAGTCCCTCTGCAATGCCTCCTAGCCGTCACTGCCACCCCGACACGCCCCCGCTGGCCGGTATGCCCGCCTCCTTCTCTTTTGTCCCCGCTCCCGCCACTTGCTTGCACAAACTGTTGTTTATTCACACAGGACCAGAACAGTTGGCTGCCAGCAGAGACACACATGGCCATGGGGCCACCGTCCCACACCCTTCCAGCAACACTCCCGCGTGCTGTTTGCCTCTGCCTCAGCTGGGCCCGCACACACGTGGACTGACTCCTTCCAACACAGCTGGGCCTCCAGCTTATGCTTGCCCAAGCCCCCTGGTTTTGCCTGATGTACTTCTGAATTCATGGATAGAAGGACCACACATTCTTCCCTCTGACCTCGGCAGGCCACCCATCGCTTGCTGCTGTGTGATCTCAGGCGATCCACTTAACCTCTCTGAGCACCAAACGCTTCATTGTAGAATAGAAACACTAATTACTTCCAGAAGGTAAACATATGTGGCTCTCATGAAGGCATTATGGACTCTACGAAGGCTTTTCCCACAGGCTCTGAGGCTTAGGAGGGAACAGCCACACAGTGGGGGCCGTGGGGGTTGGAGCATCCACTCTTAGATCTGGTCTTGGGGTTTCCTGTCTCACCCTCCTGCTGTTAGCTTTGTAAGCAGACCTTACTGGCTGCAGGGCCTGGAGCCAGATCCATCACCTATCCACATTTCTTCTTGGGAAGAATGGCATACAGACTGTGTGGCCTGCTGTGAGGTGAGGCCAGGGACTTGGGAATTCTGTCCACAGCTGCAGAAGACTGTGGGGGGGAGCAGAAGTAGAATTTGAACACGGGCCACTTCCTGTGCCCCCCCTTTCCTTGGCCACTGTGAGCCTAAGTCCATGTTTCCATTCCATCTGCTGGAGAAATGCACTTTGACTAAGGGGCTGCCCTGCTCATCACTGTCACATCTGTGGGTCTCACTCAAGCTGACCACCTGCCATGGGACCATCTCCTGCTCCTGTCCCCTGCCCCCGGCCCCATGTCAGTCCTTAGGACCTTTCCTGGCAATAGCTG
>LOJH01022420.1:0-19909 GCA_001685095.1 Ellobius talpinus
AGGCCTAGCTTGCTGCTTGCAGGCTTAGTGAAACAAAGGAACTCTTGCCTGGTTTCACTCACCACCCCATCCCAGCCTCAAAACAGGTTGAGCTGGGGGATCTTATAACCCCGAAGAAGGGAAGGGTTGCCTGGGATCAAGCTGGGATGGAATAGGAAGTAGCCGGGGAGAGAAGCCCCTGCCGAATGACCAGAAAGTTTAGGGGGTTGAGGAATGTCTGTGCTCCCTTTCTGGGGCTTCTGCCACTGGTCAGGAACACACTCACCCCACCAATGCATCTTCTGGTACCTTGCTGGCCAGGGACCTTGCAGACAGAAGGCCTAGCTTGCTGCTTGCAGGTTTAGTGAAACAAAGGAACTCCCACCCGGTTGTACTCACCACCCTGTCCCAGCTGCAAAACAGCTCAAATTTCTTTATTCATCATAATCAGTGACTGATGTGACCACAACTCTTCCCATAGCTATAGACTCAAAGTCAGCAGGTGAGTGTCCCAGGCTTGCTCTCAAGCTCCTTGTCAATCAAGCTGCTTGAGCATCCAGTCAAGCCTAATAGTCACCATGTAAAAAAGCACATGAAGTCTCACCCATGAGCTATTGTCTTAGCTCACAAGAAAGGGCTCTGCCCAATACTTCCATTTAGTGACTCTGTTATCATGTGACAGATAGGGAAGTAATCAATCAAAAGTCTTGTGAGAAGAGGGGTGAAGAAAACTACAGTCAGATTAAAGCTTCTCAGGGTGACAGCTGAACACGCTTTTATCCAGATCTGAGGTATGTATTAAACTGAAGGCAATGAATAAAATAGGGTTTCTCAGGCTTACTTCAAGTTTATCTTGCTTTTCTACATTTTTAACTGCTAAGGAGTAATTTCTTAAGGGATTACCTCCATTAAAAACTACCCTCTTATCCCTCTCGCCAGAAATTCCTTCCAAAGCCTATAAAAGCTAATTTTACAACTTAAAGCTAGTTAATCAAATGGATATTCAAGTTCACCTGCCTTTGCTAAGAGTTGACACTGAACTAAGGGCTTATAGGATATGCTTTGCACTGTTAACCATGCCTTCTAGCCATTTATCATCTTTTCTCTTGGCTTAAAGGCTAAAATTCTGTTAGCCTTCCATGTTCCTTTTGTTCATTATATAGCACTTAAACAGTATCACTTTTATGTTAATAGAATGAACCATTTCTCTAGCTGTATATGAAGACTATCAATTTACACTCTTGCAGAGTTATTAATTTCAGGGTGTCCATTGTTTCCTTTAAATGTCGTTGAATAGTAAATAATATACCACAAAAGCTTTAACCCAATTCCAAAGCCTACAACAAATATATAAAGCCAGTGGTGTATTCGCATTAAAAAAATACACCAATCTTATCCTGTAAAAAGAAGATTAAAAGATAGTTCTGTCAGTAAACACCCACACTGGAGGCTATAAACCATAGTTTAGAGTGTAAGGAAGCAGATGTGAAATTGTCTTCCCATTCTTGGAGAAAGCCATGAACTCTGTGTATGTGAGAGATAAGATCAGTTCATGGGATTCAGTCATCCAGGTATCTTCTCATGTTGCCTATACTGACAAAAGACAAACCCCAAATGACAATAATAATTGTACTGTCATATCATAGCACTTTACAATGGGTTTATATTCATGAAACTGAAAATTAATCAAACTCTTAATTATGGTCATTACACTATCCAATAATACCCTAAGGCCTATTATTAGAAAACTAAATAGAAACATAGCAGTGCTTATTGGAAAACTAACAGTATTTCTTCAGAGCAGCTACAAAATCCAATATGAATTAAATATCTGCAAGACTGAGTAAGAATGGTATTTTCATAGTACAAGAATTGTCAGAGAGCAACTTTGACAAGGATGCCACTTACCAGGGTAGGGGCAAGAAGATTAGAAAAATAAGTAAAGAGAATGAAGACACAAGTGAAAATAATACAACAGAAACACTGGATACTATTGGGAGAGAGTTCCAGGGAGTACTGAAATTGCCCACATTTAAATTTTTATTTGCTTGAATAACCCAACCCCAAAAGATAGGAGTAATATTTAAAAAACTGCATTAATATGATACAAGGAAATGAGCAGACCAGTTGAAGAAGTGTGAGCTACATTCTTAGTTAAACATTCTGTTGCCAGAACAAGACAAGTTAAAGCTCACACCCTAGACCAAAACATTCTGTAGGGAAACCACTGCCTGGCTGGAATCCATAGTTATCTCCCTCAGGAAGTAGAAACCTAGTTGGATTCTTAAACTTTTGGTTGAATGTAGAAACAGATCTATTTCTTAATTCCTGAAATACCAAGTCTGGATATTAGAAACACATGTCGACAATAACCTGACAAAGCAGAACTCTCTGGTCTAAATCAAGGTGGGACTTTTGTTTGAGGCAGAAACAGAGAATAACCTTGAAGGAACAGAAGTAAGTTCCAACTCTATTTATGACCTTTAGTCAAGACAGAATGAACCCATGCCTATGAGCCCTGTCAAAGAATTAGCCCCAGTTTATAGAGAAACGCTTACTACTTGTTTTCTCAGCTTCATTTCTCCACTCAGTTCTGGACTCCCTACCTAGGGAAGGTCAATGTCATCCCTCACTGATGGCCTGCGGGCTCAATCACAGTAGACTGAAATGTTCTTTCATGGACAGGAATGTTGTTATCAGGGAAAACAAGAATGACCCCATTGGTCCAGAAGTTAAGTACTGCAGTCTCGCCACAGTTCCCCTGAGTCAGCAGGGAAAAGGAGCACAGCACTGTTGGGTAGCACACTCATAGAAAATCACCATGGAAAAAATGGACTCCTGTGCCACCAAGAATTGCAGATTTATGAAGGTGTTGCTCAAGATTAACATGCTCTGTGATTGCAGTCCGTCAATGAAATCATAACAGTTCAATTCAGGCAGGGTTATGAATAGCTCAGACCCTGTAGGAACAAAACATGGGGGTCATTGCACTAAATAAAATGTCGAGATAACTGAGATGCTTTTGGAAGGCGAGTGGAGTACAAAATGGTTACTCAGAAAAGCCTTGGGAGAGGATTTAGGTGTGAACTTAGCTGCATTAAGATGCACCCAGAGAGCTAGAAATGCATTATTTATGGTTGTGTCCCTGATAATGTTTCCCAGAGGATTGGCTTGTGAGTCAGTGGACTTGGTGAGATAGATCACCCACACCATGGGCAGATGTCATCCAATCATCCGGGGACACAGACAGATCAAAGAGAGAAGTGATTTGTTTTCTCTCTCCTGGAGCTGGGACCCATTATTCCTCTTGTCTTTGGGCAACAGATCCTAAATTCTCTGACCTCAGGACTCCAGGGCTTATGTTATCAGTTCCCTCAGTTCTCAACCTTTTATTTCAAACTGAGAATAAAACTATCAACTTGCTTGGTTTGTGAACCTACCGTTTCTGGATTCTTGGGACTGACTTGTGACAGGACTTCTCAGCATCTATAATCATGTGAATCAAATGTCCTTGTAAACTCCTTTACACATATCTATATTTTCAAATTCTCTTTTGACTTAAACTAAGGTTATATCCTAGGAAAATCCATAAGTGGAGAGCATCATAATTCAAACAAGCATTTAATACATTTAAGATACTGACCAGCACAGCTTTTGAACATTTTACAACAGAGAGTTGCTGTTTACTTTCATGATCATGTGGCCCACTAAGAGCTAAAGATAACTGCCATGACCCAGCATCTCAGGAGAGTATCTACTGTACATTACAGCCCAGAAAAAAGAGCAAAATCCAAAGTTTTAATACAGTTTCTATTGAGGAGTTATTTAGTACATTATCACTATCCTGAAGTTGAAAACCAGTAATCAAGCCATAGCAAGTTGGATCCATGCATATACTTAACTAGTTCTATATTTTAAAATAATTCTGATTAGATCAAGATTATTCCTGTAGTGGTGTAAATGAGAAATGCCCCCATAGGCTTATGTATTTGAACACTTGAGCCCAGTTGGTTGTGCTGTCTGAGCTGAGGAGTTGTGCACCTTTAGATGGTGCAGCCTTGCTGGAGGAAATATGACACTGGGTTAGGCTTTAAGAGTTTTTAGTCTAAGGTCACACCCTTCTCACTTTCTGCCAGCTTCCTGCTCTGTTGGAGACTAGCTTCGACAAGGATACCACTTACCATGGTAGGGGCATGAGGATTAGAAAAATAAGTGAAGAGAACAAAGAGGCGAGTGAAAATAATAAAATAGAACCATAAGATAGTACCAGAGGGAGTTCCAGTGAATACTGAAGTTGCCCACGTTTAATTTTCCATACACTTTTTACCCTGATACAACAGGGGGAAGCACACAAAAGATTGCTTTAAGATGATACAAAGGACTACTCAAACAGTTACTTGTTTCAATACTTTAGACATCAGGTGATTAATTCCTATTAATTAATTCCTATTAATTAATAAAATAATTAATTCCTAAGAATAACATTCTGTTGTTTTGGCAGTAAATTCACCCTAGACCAAGTATTCTGAGGGAAACCACTCCCTAGGTCAAACCTAATTCAAAAGAAGGAGCAGAAGTATGCTTGAATTCTCTGACCTTTGGTCAGGGTGGAGTGGATCTACCTGTATGGTCCATTTTAATGGACAAAACACCAAGTAACCACATCCTAGGTCAGGGGCTCTAGCCACACTTCTTGTCAACACTTTTGAGCAAGTTAAAACTCCCTGACCTTCAGACAAGGTGCAAGTAGGCTCACATTTTTTGGGCCTCCTCACTGCTCTTACGTGTTGCCATGCCTTCCCCACCAGTGTGAACTCTTCCTCTAGAACTGTAGCCCAAAATAAACTCTCCTACAAGTTGCCTTGCTCATGGTCTTCCATTACAGCAACAGAGAAGTTACTGATAGAATTCTCAGAAAATACCAGCTCCATAGGAGCAGGGATTTTTATCCATCATGTCATCTCTTGTTCTTTTGAAGGCTACATAGTATCAGGTATTCAGTGAATACTTGGGAGTGAATTTTGTACATAAAAAAAATTATGCAATGCTTCACACAGAGAAAATACACAACATATAGTATGATGACAGAATTAAGTTTTTTACAAATATATTAACAAATGTTTAAAGTTAAAAGAACTATACAGTAAAAAAAAATACCAAAAAGAAACTCCTGGCAGGAACAATTGCTCCCAACTAAGAGAATCTGTGCAGAAGAAACACAGTTAATTAAGCTGGCGCTTTCACAATGTATAATAAAACAAAGCACTATAAGTGGTAGTTATTACTTTACATAATCACATGAATAAACCACACAATTATAATGTTGAGAAAAAGATACGGGACCCAGGGGAACACACTATGTATGTAAAGTTCATAAACCAGGTCGCTGATTCTTTTGTCCTAGTCTTGAGGTGCTTACCTCCGGGGAAAAAAATGAAGAGATTAGTACTGAAAAAACAAATACACTGATATTGGCAATGTTTTGTCTGGATCTGGTCATGGCTCTCTAATAATTCATTGTGCATGTGGCCTTGCATTAATCAGCTTTGGTTTTGCTATGGTAACCTCTTCAACATCTCTGTGCTCAAGCAATGACCAGTTTTCTGCTCCTTTCTTCTATTACATGAGAGGTTTGGCCCGTTATGTTCTCCTGGGTTAATTTAGCCTTCACTCAGTCTTCATTCCAAGAATCTTCTTTTCTGGGACTCCCCTACTGGGGAAATGCTTTCCATATGAACAGGGTTCAGAAATTCAAAGATGAGAGAGGAACCTGAGCATTTAGTTGCATAATAATTTTATGGTCCAAAGTACTGCATAATTTGTTAAAAACTTAGTTTGATTTTCATGTATTTGATTAAGTCATTTCCACATGCCACGAGCTACATTCAAACTTCTCCAACACACATACTGTGTTGTTGTGTTTATCACCTTCAGTGGGAACAAACCTTTAGTCCTTTTAACCTGAGCCATTTTCTCCATATAAACCTTTATTTTACAGATATAATTGAGGTCCTAACTCAGTTGCTTTGGAATTCCTCAAAAGTGAGATTATCCTTAGTTAGGGTGAGGCCAACTTGAATAGAACTTTCTTCTGGTATCAAAAAGTCTCTCTAGAGTGACCTTGAAGAAATAAGTCAGTCATTCTGCAAAAGCCTGGTAGAGTATCACATGATGAGAAAGTCACAGCAGAACACTGATTATGAAAGATGTCCCCATCTGACATTAAAAATGAAAGGGGACCCTCAACAAAGGGGATACACAACTTCAAAGAACTCAACTCTTGAGATTAGGAGGAAATTAACTGCTACAGAAATCATTTGATTACAATCTTCCAGAGGAGTAAAACCGTTCTGTGTCTCAACTCTTACCTCTATGTATAGTTTTGGCATTGCAGTTGGTGGTGGCAGTGGTGGCTGATAAATTTGTCATAAACTGCCACACAGTGCCACTTCTGGTCCTATTCAAATTGATTAGGTAGTGGTTCTCAAAGTTTAATTTGTATTACACCACCTGAGATGTGTGTTGACTGATGAATCCCATTCCTGAGATTCTAAGCCAAAAGTAAGTGTGTGACGCCACTGCTGCTGATCTAGAAACAGTAGACTATATATTGAGAACCACTGTTTCATCCTTGCTACACTTCCCGTTTCTTTTCTCTCCAGGGCTGTGGGTAGGACTCTGTCTTGCTTTTCATAAGCGAGTATCACTGTATCCCATCTGAACCATTACTTTAAACGCACTCAGCAACAAACTATAATACAGTAAGAACATATACATCTGATAGAAGGGAATGACTATTTCCTTTTATAGTAAAGATTTTCACGAGAGAGAGATCTCATTAAGTGATATTTACTAGTCCTAATACCTGATTTTCATTAAGCTGCCTCATCCTTATTATGCCTAGGGCTCTTGAGTACATTGCTCATTTCATGCAGGCAGAGGCACATTGCTTCTTCCCATGTTGCAAAGTACACCCCCATGTCCCTACTGTGCTCATTTTGGTGGTCTGATTTGTAATAGAAACAGTAAGAATATCCTATCTAATATGGATACTTGAAATTGTTAAGATGCTATACACTACACTCTAAGAGATCAATAAACTGAAACTGAACTGATAATGTGGGGAAAGTCCGTAATATCCCTATTGCTGCTACCTAAATAAAATTTTTTTTTAAGAAATGAATCACATCCACTCATAATAACATCATGGAATGTGGTCATTCATCTATTTAGTATTGAGTTTAATAGCTGGGCCAAAACACCAGGGCTCTAAAAGACATTATATACAACATATACTTAGGTGTTTATGTTTGACATTCCTATTCAAACAAAAAATCACCACCTTTTATTGTTATTTTTACAAAGGATTTTCTTTTTCTCGACAGAAGTGCCTCTTTTGATGCTGGCAGCTTTGTAGTAACTGCAGAGTGGCAGGAACTACATCGCTTAATGAATATTCATATCAAATTGATGTTTATAACATTTTTCATGTCAGTGCTCTTGAACCCTTCTTCAGCACACACTCTGAGAATTACAATGAATTCTTGAAATACTGGAAAAAATATCTCCAACCTCTAGTAGGTTCTAAAATACATTTTAAATTATAGATCCTTATATGAGAGAAATAAGGAATACTCATTAGTACGGGAGAGACAGCTGACACGCAAGTGGCATACTAATTTGCATATGAACATTCAGAATAGAATACAAGCTCCTCCAGCAGAGGTAAGGGTTTCCTCTCTGTTTATTGGGTTGTTTTCTGATTTTAGAATAATATTTAATGCAGAATAGACACCCAGGATGACTGAACAAACCCATTAATTGTGTGATGTCAAAGATCAATCAAGACTTTGATTGTCATATAAAAAAAACAACACAGCAATGATCCTGTGATACCAGAATCAACAATCTGAAGTGTGGGATTGGCTGGGATTCCCAACGTATTAAGTTTCCCAACATAAAAGTGAAAATGCAAAATCTTGATATTCAGATGGCTACAATACGACATGGGAAAAGCATGCAAATCATTCTGCTCTGATATGGAAAACACTCTAGAACTTCAGAACAATTGAACACCCTACAAAAGCATAATGTTTGAGTATCATCTACTACTTTGGGGGGCATTTCAAGACAGGATTTCTCTGTGTATCTCTGGCTGTCCTAAAACTCACTCTGTAGACCAGGTTGGCCTTGAACTCACAAATTTATCTGCCTGCCTCTGCCTCCCTGAGTGCTGGGATTGAAGGCATGTGCCACCACTGCCCGGCTTTCTATTAAGTGGAGATAATTGAATAGCAACGCATATTAGTCAGGGTTCTCTAAAGTTCACACACACACACAAAGAGAGAGAGAGAGAGAGAGAGAGAGAGAGAGAGAGATGCACTCATGCACACACACACAAAATTTATTACAGTGGCCCAAGGCTATGGTCTGGCTAGTTCAACAATTGCTGACTCCCTGAAATGCCTAGAATCCAGCAGTTGTTCAGGCCACAAGGCAGGATGTCTCAACTGGTTTTTGGTCTATGTAGAATCCCTAGAGAAGTAGATTCTAATGTCAATGAATGAATGTGTTAGCAACAGGATAGATAAACTTGCTATCCAGATTGAGAACAAATATGCAAACAGCTAAACATTCTATTTTCCATGCCTTTTATGTGGGCTGCCACCATGTGTGGCCTGGATTTTAGGGTGAGCCTTCCAACCTAAAATGATCCAGATTAAGGGTAAGTCTTCTCAACAATCCAATTTAGAAATACCCCTCACGGGTGTGCTCAGATGCTTGGGTTTTGATCAGTTCCAGATATAGTCAAGATGATAACCAAGATCAGTCATCACACAACCCCAAAGAGAAGATGTGGCCATATTAAATTTCAAAGGTCAAGGACAACGGTAAACTGTGAATGTTAAAGTCTTTAACTTTAAAATAAAGCAAGGAACACATTATCATATATTCAACTAAAGCCAGTTTTATGAAACAATAACTAGCTTTTATCATTTCATAGTTTTAATATTTTCTAATCTATTATATATTTAATTGCTAGTCAAATTGCATCGCTTCAAGGTCCATTTGTTTGATAAACATTCATTGGGTTTTGTCACTAGATGGATGTGAGGGTATCCCATTACAAAGGAAACCCTGTCTAGATGAGAAAGTAGTGTAAGAGTTCCTACTGACCTTCACTGCTGAGGCAGCTGTGATCTGGATCCCGTTCCCACTCCAAACTATTCCATGTGGTAGAATAAGCAATGAATTCCCTCTCTATGGCAAGCCACGATGTAGCAAAGGGAGTGTCACAGGTCTTTTCTTCTCTGTGCTGTGTATTTGTGGCCTTATCATCACTCTACCTACAAGAGAAGGGGAATGAAACTATTCTCATTTCTGAGAAGATCTTGAATTTAGTCTATACTTGAATTTTTCTGAGTGTTCCAGTGGTGCATTGTCATACTTAACAAAACTTGGGTTCTTTGACTAGATGAAGATATGATTGCTTATCCATAACAGACCAGTCAAGATCACTCACTGAATCATTCCCAGGTGTCCTTGTTCTCTGCTAGAAACTGCAACAGAAGTGCAAATCATACAGAATTTATCTTGCTTAGAAAACAAATAAATTAATTAATTATAAATAGTTAAAACAAAAGCTATGAAGGTAAACACCAGCATCTTGGATTTGAAAATATCAGACCAGAAAGGCCATTCCAGTCAGGCCACTGATGTGAAGTGATAAAGAGGGATTCTTTTCCAGACTTTGGCCACACCTAAGTGCATATGTGACCCAGGAGAGAACTCTTGGTGTCAGAAGGCCAGGATATCTTGATACCCCTGAGGAGTTTGGAATACTGCTCTGAGATGACACGGAAATTCTCTGAAGTTACTTGATTCTCCCAACCAGAGAACAGGGAATCCCCTCTGAAGCGCGATTAATAAAAACTCAGAGAGAGAAATTGGGGTTCAACTTCAAGATCCAAAAAGCAAAACAGCCAACCGCTGGCTCTTACCTTGACCTCAGTCTGAAATGGCAATCCTGCAAACAGGAATCTCAGAATGAGACTGTGTGAGAGCTGTCTCCTTCCATTTTTTTAATACTTTCTAGTTCTGGGATTAAAGGTGTGCACTGCCCAGTTTCTGTGGCAAACTAGTGTAGCTACTGGGATTAAAGGTATTTGTCACCATTGCCTGATCTGTATGGCTGACCAATGGGGCTGTTTTACTCTCAGATCTCAGGCAAGCTTTGTTTATTAAAATAAAAATGAAATGCCACTGCACACTTCAAGTGTTGTGACCTTATGGATTTTTGTAAAGCTCATTTGTGCAAGCTATGTAAAGAATGGATTAGTTAGGGGTGTGGCTAGCTACAATGGAATTCCTTCAGAGACTGATTGCCAGGCTAGAAAGACACCCTCATCTTCAGTGGAATTGGATCTTTCTGATAAAAAATGGAGAAACAAAATTTTGTTTAGAATATTTTTACAAGAAATCACAAACACTTGAATTAAAACTTGGGTTAGTAATAAACACATTCTGAGTCAGGGAGATGGTTCAGTAAGAAAAACTCTTAGAGCCAAACCTGAAGACTGGACAAGCAACACATGGTAAGGAAAGCACCAACTTCTCAGCTGTCCTTTGGCCTCCACAAGCATACCATGGCATTTATGTGTATGCACACATACATAAACTCCATGTACTTAATTAATTAAATAACTTTTTTTGTTTGTTTTTCAAGACAGGGTTTCTCTGTAGCTTTTGGTGCCTGTCCTGGAACTAGCTCTTGTAGCTGGCGTTGAACTCACAAAGATCCGCCTGCCTCTGCCTCCCGAGTGCTGGGATTAAAGGTATGTGCCACCACCACTCAGCTTAAATAACTTAAAAAAAAAAAAACAAACACTTAACACATCCTAAAGGGAAAAAGATAGCTTGAGGACAGCGTGGGACAAGTCTACACTAAGTGAAAGCCTCATGTGTATTATGAAATTCTCACCTTTATAACTAAGCTCATGTCCTATTCTGGGCATTATTTGTTCAAGTAAGGTAATAAGCCAAGGTAAAAAGGAAGAATACCCACTTTAAGGATTTTCCGTTGTAGGTTGCTGAGCCCTGACTATTAAAAATAATGATAAAAGATTTAACTAAGATAATTAAATCAAAAATAGCAATAATTACCGGGTTTCACATTAGGATTCCCTGGGGAGCTTTAAAAACTAGATTCCTACATTCCCCTGAGTGATTCTCACTTAATTGGGTCGAGTTAGACCCTGCTATAGGTATTTTGATAAAGTTCCTTGGAGGATTCTAATGAGCCACCAGGACTGAGAGTCCTGAGTTTAGAAGTACAGCTGAGGATTTCACATCAATAAACCTATTTCATTAATGACATTAATAGAGAGAAAGGGTGAAGAAATTCTATCACCACGAAGTTTAGTGTGGGTACAAAAGTACTTTAACCCAGGAAAGCAAAAGCCCATTTTCTTTTGTGGGATCAGTTTTAAACTTAGAAAAATATTATTCTTGTTAAGGAAGGATTTAGTCATTTAAATCCTTTTAACTTATCAATTTTATAGGTATGGGTATTTTGTCTGCATATTTGTCTGTGCACCACATACCTACTTGGAGCTACTGGAGGTCAGAAGAGGGCAACAGGTCCTCTGGGACTGGGGTTAAAGCCACTTGGTTACAGGTAGTCTAACCCAGGTCTTCAGGAAGAGCAGCCAGTGATCTAAATTACTGAGCCATCTCTCCAGCTCCAAAAGCACACATTTTTAAATTATCGTATTTCTGTTATGGACAATGAAAAGAGATTAATAACTCCTGCTTGATTGACAGGAAAAAATTAAAATAACTGAGAATGTGGACATCAACTCTGCCTTTACAAGGAGACATATCAGCGTTTAAAAAGTGAATTGCAGCTGGGCAGTTGTGGTGCATGTCTTTGATCCCAGCACTCAGGAGGCAATGGCTGGCAGATCTCTGTGAGTTCAAGGCCAACCTTGCTACAAGAGCTAGTTCCAGGACAGGTTCCAAAGCCACAGAGAGACCCTGTCTCGAAAAACAAACTAACAGACTAACAAACAAACAAAAAAGTGAATTGCATTGGAAGAGTAGCCAAAAGATAATTCCTAATTTTTCCAAGAAAATATTTATGCATACATACGTAGATTTATGTCTGTACGTGTTTATATAGACTGATTACCTGATGCACTCAATGGTAAGGATTTGAGAGTATCACAGGACTGATGTTAATTGCTCTTTAGTTTGAACCATAGAATTTTCAGAATAGGACTTAAGTCAAAGAAGCCATTCTCCAGAAACACAATGGTGGGTGATTGGGCATTTTATTGCCACAGCAGTTCTACTACTTGGCCTGGATCTTTCAGCCCATTGGGGATCAGTTTGGACTCAGAGCCGAAGTCTGGTGTTGCTAGATTTTCACTTTGCCCCCACTTAAACATTCTTTGTATCCTTACTCCAGTTAGAGCAGAGAGCTTGATGAGTTACAAGTGTCAGGGAAGGGGTGTGAATTGTGCTACCGTAATTCAGTAGTGGTGGAGATCCGATGCGGGAAGCAGAGACACTTAGTTGTAAGTGGGTGTGTCTGCTTCAAGAATGGTTGAAATCGAAAGAGACTGGGAGACAAAAAGAGCAAGAACTGAAAGAATCCCGGAATAACAGAGTGGACGTAGAGAGTCTGTAAAGAGGTTAGAGAAGTAGACTCCCTGTAGTCCAAGGAGACTCTTGGCGAGCCTCCGTCCGCAAGAGGCGGGATGACTAGCGGGGACTACAAATCCCAGCAGCCCCCGGGACTCCGATCCGCTCACTCCCACCGCGCAACGCCTGCTGGGGGCCGGCTGCGGCGGCCAAGATGTCGCTGATCAAGAAAAGAAAGCTTGAGTCGGGGGGCGGCGGCGGCGCCGGAGGGGAGGGAGCTGAGGAGGAAGATGGCGGGGAGCGGGAGGCAGCCCCGCCACGACCCCGGAGGACTAAGCGCGAGCGAGACCAGCTGTACTACGAGTGCTACTCCGACGTCTCGGTCCACGAGGAGATGATCGCCGACCGCGTCCGCACCGACGCCTACCGCCTGGGCATCCTGCGGAACTGGGCCTCGCTGCGAGGCAAGACCGTGCTGGACGTGGGCGCGGGCACCGGCATTCTGAGCATCTTCTGTGCCCAGGCCGGTGCCCGGCGCGTGTACGCGGTGGAGGCCAGCGCCATCTGGCAACAGGCCCGGGAGGTAGTGCGGCTCAACGGGTTGGAAGACCGCGTGCACGTCCTGCCGGGCCCCGTGGAGACCGTGGAGCTGCCGGAGCAGGTGGACGCCATCGTGAGCGAATGGATGGGCTACGGACTTCTGCACGAGTCCATGCTGAGCTCCGTGCTCCACGCGCGGACCAAATGGCTGAAGGAGGGCGGTCTCCTCCTGCCAGCTTCCGCGGAGCTTTTCGTGGCCCCGATTAGCGACCAGATGCTGGAATGGCGTCTGGGTTTCTGGAGCCAGGTGAAGCAGCACTACGGTGTAGACATGAGCTGTCTGGAAAGCTTCGCCACGCGCTGCCTGATGGGCCACTCGGAGATCGTGGTGCAGGGGCTGTCCGGCGAGGACGTGCTGGCCCGGCCGCAGCGCTTTGCCCAGCTCGATCTGGCCCGCGCCGGCCTGGAGCAGGAGCTGGAGACCGGTGTGGGCGGGCGCTTCCGCTGCAGCTGCTACGGCTCGGCGCCTCTGCACGGTTTTGCCCTCTGGTTCCAGGTGACCTTCCCTGGAGGGGACTCGGAGAAACCCCTGGTGCTGTCTACCTCGCCTTTTCACCCAGCCACTCACTGGAAGCAGGCACTCCTCTATCTGAATGAGCCGGTGCCGGTGGAACAAGATACGGACATTTCAGGCGAGATCACTCTGCTGCCCTCCCGGGACAACCCCCGACGTCTGCGAGTGCTTCTGCGCTACAAAGTGGGGGACCAGGAGGAAAAGACCAAAGACTTTGCCATGGAGGACTGAGCGTTGCCTTTTGCCCCATCCACCTTCTTCGGAAGGTCGGAAGAGAAAGGGAGGTCTCCTGTGCAAGTAGGGGACATATTTGCCCCCTTTACCTCACCGTTTCTGGGGAAGGGAGAGTGACTTCAGTCTTCATTTGAGGACATTCTTCTGGCAATGTTTATTTAAAAAGTGAGCCTCCCTGACCAAGGACTGGTGCAGTGTGCCTATTAATGAGCTTTTAAGCCTGGAAAGCATGTAGTATCAAACTTGTATTTCTGTTCCTTTTGTTTCACGGCGGGGGAGGGGCGGGGGGAGATAAAATGTGATTTTATAATTGGTTCACGCGCTAATCTGACACTTCATCTCTCAATATGAAACTGGGAAAAAGCACAAAATAGTTCGATTAGATTTCAGAAATTTCAAGTATGATTTTTAGAGGTTTTTTTCTTAAATCTCTGAATTCTCTCAAGTCCTAGGTGCCTGTGGAATATGGTACCTGTGTTTATGTTCTAAGTGAAAGTCATCTGTTAGTAAGGATCTGGGGCACACGGGAACTACTTTTAATAACCCTATTCTCATTACTCTTATTCCACGGGGTACTAAATTTGATGACCACAATAATCTTAGTAAAATGACTAATTGTACAGCAATTCTAAAGTCACAAGAGAAAAAGTCTGAAAGTGAAATAGTATGGCTTGAATATCCTTATTTTTAGTTTTAAGACTGAGCCAGGAAAATTTCATATATATTTTATAAGGAATATGATTTTTGTAAAGCAGGCTGACAAAGAGGATTGCTGAACCTAGCCCAGGGGCGTATTCTTTACTTCTTGCGCGTTATTTAAACTCACTGGGAAGGAACATAAGTGTCCTACTTACAGGCTCCTTTCTTCAGTTCTTTTTAGTTCAGCCAAATATGGACGTTGTGAATTTGGGGAAATCACTTATAATGAAGTGTGAGTCATGTTATCAAATTTATTTCACTAACGTTTTTTCCCTCATTTCTGTGGCAAATAAAATGGCATTCTCACTTTTTATAGTTGAGGTCTTTAGAAGTTTTGTGTAACCCTCAGAGTTTGTGATGATGCTGTTCCGTTCTTACTGGTGTCAGTTCTTACCTGACAGCTCATGCAGAACACACCTTGAGGACAATCCAGATTATGATCAGTGTGCTTTTGAGAGCTAGCTTTGGAAGGATTGACAGAAAACAGCTCAGAAAACTGGTCATCTTGAGTAATCTTGAATTTTATTTTTTATAACCATGCTTCTGTTTTTGGCTTTTTTATTCGCTGTATATTAAATTGCTAAAGTATTAAAGCTAATTTTCTGACCTCTGTTTTGAAGGGAAACGTACAAATTCAAAACTCAGTTTTACAAAACAGTCAAACACCCCAGTAAAATCTCCACATTTTGATGTCAGAATACTTAGCATCTTAGGAGGGCTCGGTTTAGAGATTTAAAAATTAATTCCTTTGGGGTCTTCTATGTTTGTAATCAAGCTCTCACCAGAGTAATTGCTGGTGATTTTGTTTGACCTTTCTATAACAATTCCCTTCGTATTTAAAAGTGTTGTGTGGAATCCCTCTTTTCTGCACACTTTGTAAATACAAGCACTATATTCAAAAAAAGGAAAAAAGGACAAACAGGAAAATCCAGTTAAAACTTGGGAGGGTGTGAGAAAAAGTCCAGTCTTTCCTGATTGGGCAAAGTAAGTTTCAAAATTCTAGTTACATTTTTTTGAAAAAGAAAAACAAATTAGATGAACGCAGGAGCTGAAGCAGACACTAAAGATAGAAAGGAAGCACAGTGTGGTGCTTAAGAACCACTTCCCTGGAGACAGAAAACCCAGCACACTCTTCTGTGTCTTCAGGCACCTCCCCCACTCCGCCCTCTATGCCCACCCCACTGCAAACACTGGCATTTTTTTCCTTTCAAAGCCCTCCTGCAAACTGGAGATAACAATAGTACCTACTCACAAACAAGTGGGTATCCGAGTAATTAATATAGGTAGCCTAGAAGTAGGCTCTCAGCTCCATGATGCTGAGTTGTGTAAAAGGCAAACCTAGAGCACTCTGAGGTTGCATACAAAATGCGCTGCAGAATAAACACTCATTTTGTTTTTCTTTTTCTTTTCCAGGCACTGTGACGGTATCAGCAAGGCTATACAAGAGGAACAGTGTATGCCACTGAGTACCA
Organism: Ellobius talpinus; assembly: GCA_001685095.1. NCBI lineage: Eukaryota > Metazoa > Chordata > Mammalia > Rodentia > Cricetidae > Ellobius > Ellobius talpinus. The sequence goes on from LOJH01022420.1 coordinate 16,144, forward strand.
AAGGGTCCAACCGAGCACGGCCTTTAGGATGAGCACACTTGGGAGGGCTGAAAGCCTGAGTTGTGTGACACCCAGGCACTGTCTGATGTGTTCTGTGGATTGGGACTGGTAATGAGGGGAGCCCTCAGGGCTCCAAGCCTGGAATACCAGACCCAAGAGAGAGCATCACGGTCAAGGTCACCTCCCTCCCTCACAGCTTGCAGTTATTTAGCCCTGTAGTTTTTTTTTCATTAATTTATCAAGCCAATGAACATAGTTGCTAAAAGTACAATAACCACTGCCCTCTAATAGATCACCACCACTAGAGAAACTAAAAGCCATGATAAGTGTCAGGAAGGATGAATATTATTTACACATTAAGTAAAAAGTTTCTATAGAAACCCATTTGCCTAAAGTTACATATATATATATAATTTTTTTGTTTGCTTTGTGAGATGGGATCATATGTAGCTGGAACTCACTATATAGCTAGAATGACCCTGGACTTTTGATGATCCTGCCTCCACCTTGCAGATACTGGAGTTAACAGCTCTGTGCTGTTGTGCCCAGCACACACCTAATTTTTTGGCTGTTAGATCTTGGCACAATTCTTGGACTTCCTGAACATAAACAAAATTTAACTTTCATTATATTAATCCTGCATACTTGAGTTGGGTACAGAACACTACAGACCACCTGAATGGTACCAAAGGTTTAATTATTGATGATAAGAAAAAAAAGTGTTTAGTACTAGGGAATCTCACAGGTGACCCTAGATCTGCCTGGAAAAACCATCTTCAGTGTATATCTCCCTGAGTTTGACAGTAGGCACTCATTGGGAAAGCCCCTATTTTTACTTCCCAAATAGTTAATCAAAAGTGACAGACACTGTGGGGTCCCCAGAAAACTGAATCCATGACAGTAGCAAAGGCAAGTGAACTTGTCATTTTGGCAGCGGGGCAGCTGATAGATCTAAAGGAGATACAAAAAATGGTGTAAGAGTCCAAGAAGGCAGATGTGAAAGGTGTGCTTCAAACAGCTGCCAGCCCTCAGTTATTCCCACAGTTTACACAGGACATAGGGGCGATGGCTCCCAGGGGGTATTTACAGCACAGGCCCCACGCCATCCACTTGCTCATCTATGTATGTTTCTCTATTATTAACAACTACATAGTATTTAAGCACCGCAATAAGTATATCCTCAAAACAATCTAGGATACGTTGGGGACAATAGAGTAATATCAGCTTTTTGCATGCATCCATAAGCCTAGAAAGCCTTTCTAGCTCCTAACTGTGCTGAGTGAACTTGGAAAGGCAGTTCTCATCCTTTAAGTCTCTCCACGGGTTGAGAAATCCTCTTCTTATCAACAGGTAGCTTGTGAACGCCTGGAAAACTTTCCCATCTGATACTCTCAAATTAGACAGTATTTTCCAAAATATTAGTCTGTTCCATGACAGACAAAGTATATTAAATATGTGATCCTTCTTGGCTACTAATGAAAAAATCTAAATGAAATCTGTATCTAACCATGTGTGTCTGTGTATCTTCCCCAGCTTTCTACATGATTTCATTTCCATGCTCCAGTTTATGATTTATCCTTTCACTTGTAATAAAGCTTACATGTTTTGTTGGAATTTATGTAACCTGGTCTGTTCTTTGGTGCTTTAAAATACTGTTGGAAGACTGGAGTGACTGTGGTTGAATACTTGACTAGCACAGGCTAACCCCAGAATTTGATACTCAACACTGCAGAAAACGACAGACTTTCTGGAGTAACTGGGTGCGGCTCTTTTAAGAGGCCCCCTGCCACAAAACACTTAAGTGGTGTTTATGGCTAACCAACAACATGCTTCTTGTTGGTGGCAAGGACCTTAAAACTGCATGAGTTGTGGCAATAAACATGGCTCCCGCCAGTACCTCCACCATAAAGCTAGACTCTCAGAAAGCTAAGGAATGGGATGGGTCCAGCTGTTGAAGCCACGGCTTTAATTCTAGCCATATCGCTTAGCAAATTAAAGACTTGTGGTCAGCAAAAGAGAGATACAGTAAAGATAGATTCAGACAAAGAAAACCTCTAAACGGATTACAGTATGTTTAAAAATATATGTGAACTTGGGAGAAAAAAGAACAGGATCAAGTTTTTAAAAAAGGAAGAAAGGAAGAGTAGTTGGGTGTGGTGGCACACACCTTTAATCTCAGCACGTGGGAGGAGGAATCAGGCAGATTTCTGTGAGTTCAAGGAGAGCCTGGTCAACAGAGTGAGTTCCAGTACAGCCAAAGATACACAGAGAAACCCAACCCTGTCTCAAAAAAAATTAAAAATAAAAAGAATTTAAAATAAAGCAATGTAAAGATGGAAAATACACAGAGGATCTGGATACTTTGTGTTATTGTGTTGTCTTTGAATAATTTGATGGCTGAGGAAGAAGCAACAGTTGCTAAAAGACATTTGAATATAAATGTTGCTGTATTAATCCAATATATGTATTTTGAAAATGCCTTGACTTCAAAATTTAAGTCAAAATATATGTTACTTTGGAGAAGAGGTTTAGCTTTTGTTTCCACAGGAAATGAGAGGCTGTGGATTCATTCTGGGTTAAGAAAAATCAGGTTTGACCAAGGAAGACCCCCTGAAAAATCTCTGATATGAGCATATGGCCCAGATGACCCAACATTTCAGAGGACCTCTGTTGGACGTTCCTCTGAGTTCTACACCCAGAACAGCCTCAAGACTGCTGACTGAGACTTTAAGCATTACACCTTTGTTTCCAATCAAATGTAATTGTCTGAGATTTTCCATTTGGAGGGGTAGCTGGTTTGAAACCATCCTTTTAGCCAGTTTTACAGATGTTGACATTTTAAAGAATCAAAATTTCTAAAGATGTGGAAAATGTCGGGCTGTTTTTCCTAAGCCTAGACCAGACCTGATAACTCTTACACATCATGGTAAGGAGAGGTACAGATTCCTAAACATTTTCTAAAATGCATCAAAATAGTTTAATGGGAAGAAAGAGTGTGCTATAATAGACTGCATCACTATATATATATATATAAAATTTGTGGAAAAAGATATTGGGGGTTAATTCAACACAAAAAGGATTTTATATTAACACATGACCAGTAACATAACTGTAAACTTTTGGAACATTTATATTTAAATTCTTCATCATAAAAACTACAGGAAACCCAGAATCTGTTTTGCAGAAGACCTAGAATTAATTCCTGGTACCCACATTTTTTTCACAGCCATCTGTTCTTCACTTCCAGGAGATCTGCAACAATATGATGAGCAATAGATATTGAAACCTAATGAACTTGGTCACTGAGTACATTAACAAAACCACAAGTCCCCTCACCCAGAAAAATATAGTTTAAAAGAGAAATTCCTAACAAATGCTAAAGTAAATACAAGCAAACAGAGCTTGAGTGTAAAAATTAAGAAAGACTTTAAGAACAAAATACACAAAGATGGGGAAAATTAATATGCAGTTCTAAGATGAGAATGCGGCCAAAGAGACCCAATGGAAAGAATCTATAGATTTATCATGTGGTGGCTTCCTGTAAGGCTTGCTGCATTCACCTGTATTAGTGGCTGTCACCTCTTAACATCAAATTATTAAAAATGGTAATTTTGACGGTTTGAAAGAAAACGCCTCCAAAGGGAGCATCACTATTAGGAGTTATGGACTTGCTGGAGTAGGTGCAGTATTGGAGGAAGTGTGCACTGTAGAGGCATGATGGAGGAGGGTCATCTGTCCTATGTGTTACTTTCATTGGTTAATAAAG
>LOJH01022421.1:4278-19909 GCA_001685095.1 Ellobius talpinus
CATAATCTCTGTCCCAGTCATTATAAGCATAAAATTTTACCCTGAGAAAATAACTTAGAACCTCCATCTCCCTAGGTGTACATGTGTAAAAAAATAATTAGAAATTCAGGTTTTTCAAAGTAAGGATCATCTATTCATTTGATATTGAACAGTCAGTGAGTAGGTGTTTAGATTCTCAGATCCTGGGCATTCATGTAATGGAAATGCTCACATGTCTGTTTACAGCAGCACCATCGAATCTGAATATGCATGAGAATTCTCTGAGGTCATTTCTGGAAGCAGATTCAGGGTGAGCGGATCTGAAGCGGGGCCTGAGAATGGCATTTACACTGTGATGAGCCTTTGTGGAACCAGCGTCCCAGACCTGCTTCCTGTCTGTGGATCCCGTTCTCCCACTTAGGAGATACACGGCTGTTACAGCTATCAGTCTCACATACTGTGCATATTGTCTCTTGAAATGTTAGCTGGCGAAGTCACAGCTAGCAGCAGTGTTGTTAAAATTCCTTCCACGGGGAGACATAATGTCTGCCCCTCCTCCCAAGATCCCAAGAAAGTTTCCATCAAAGTTCACTCTGGGGAATCAATGAGTTGCTTGGGCTTCCTTCCAGAGCCTAAGTGAGGGTTACTTACAGGGGCGTGGGCATGCCTCACACAGGCTGCACCTGCAAAGCCTTGCCCATCAGGGAGGAGAGCTTACCTATAGCTGCATAGATAGATGGAGACCCCTCTCCTTTTTTCCAGCCTCTGTATTCTCGAGCCCCTCCCCCAAGGACGGGAGCAGCTGGGTTGGCAGGCAAGAAATCTCCTGCACCTCGTGCTGGTGGGGGATGCCCAACCAGGATGATCTTTGCAGGAGGTACAGCTTAAGTCCCCAAAATGGCAGTTGCTCGGCAGTGAGGACAGCCACACAGGACATGCAGTTAAAACATTTTAAATTAATACTTAGTACTTGAAGACAACCTGCAACAGTTAATAGAATTAATAAAGAAATATCATAATTTGAAACAGTTGAAGATGTACCTTCTCTCCTTGGCTCCATGCATTAGTCAGGAGAGCTTTGTGTGTATGGGAAAAGCCCCTAAACCAAGTACTTAAATTAACTGACACTAGAACCCAGCCTGTGATATCACGATACTTCTCTACATGAAGTCTTGTTAAAGCATGGGCCATATGCTGCTCTTACTGTCTTAACAAAAAGTAATTAATAATAAAATTATTTGGTGATCATTTTTTAATTACTGGCTAATAATTTAGAATGCTTTAAAATACTTGTACTTCGTCGGGCTCTTTAAATTTTGTAATTTGTATGTGTATGTGCATACATGCATGCCCTGGAATAGAAAACGTTTGTAGTCTATCATTGGACAGCACAAAAAAGGATGACTTTCCTTTAAAAATATTTTTCTTGATTCTCTAAAGTCTCATACATGTATTCCATGAAATGTGATGATACCTGCTCCCACTTCACTCCTCCAATTATCCCAGTCTGCCCCCAACTTCATGTTTTCTTCCTTTTTATAATCCACCCATGACTTTCTTTTGAAATAAGATATTGCGAGCAGATGTTATTAGTCCTGCCACTTTGACTAAATACAAATCTCAGGATGTTCCCACGGTGCCTGATGCTTAGATGTTTTATGATCACCATTGTAGTTTAGCCAGAACCAGGGGCAGGCACACTCATCTTCTAGGGATATGGCTGTGAGTCTAAGTGCATTATCCCTATCCAGCCTGCATGGCAGTCCAGGCTGCTTCTGCCTCATGTGTTCTAGGCCCACATCCAAGTCTACTGTGTGCTGCTTCCTTAGCATTGTCTCTCCCTCTTCTGGTCCACCTTTACCCCCCTAAGCAGCGTATCTGAAACCTTTTGGTCTGCAGAACCTCTTAGAGCAGTGGTTCTCAACTTTCCTAATGCTGTAACCCTTTAGTACAATTTTGTCATGGGGAACCCCATCCATAATTTTTTTTTGCTGCTACTTCATAACTGTAATTTTGCTACTGTTATGAATTATAATATAAATATCTGATATGTGACCCTAAAGGGATCACAATCCAAAGGATTGAGAACCAGTGCCTTAGATTCTTAAAATTGAGGATCTCAAACCGTTTTTGAGTTAAAACTACCAGCTGTTCCTCAGAAGAAATTAAGACAACTTTAGCAGAGCCTATTCACTGATTTGTTATAAAATACATTGCATGTCAGTGTAAGTAACATTTCATGAGAAATAACTAGTTTCCAATTTTATTCTCCATTGTTGTGAGGCATTCTAATGTGTAACTTAATGGGCAGCACCGGGGCTTCCTGTCTGCTCCAGTATCCTGTTGAAATACCGTGCACCATCTGAGCCCTGGGAAATCTCTGGATGCTCCGGAAAGAAGGAGGGTAAGGGGTTTGTTATGACTTTGTATTGTTATGAGCCCTTTTGCAGTGCAGCTCCTGCAGAAAGGCCCCTGGGGCACCTAGCATTTTCCTTAATCTTATGCCTGGCTGTAGCCTCAGAAGGGTATTCTTCTCAGGGAGAGTTGCCCAGGGTCTGATTTTGGGGCACCATGTCTTCTCTGTTTGCCCTGATTATGCCTTAGGTGAGAGTCTCCGGCTGATGTAGCACCCAGGCTTTCTTTAAGGTGGCTGCATTTTGTCATACTAAGTCTACTGAAGGCCTTTTTTTGTTTTTGTTTTTGTTTTCAGTTTAGTGAAAAATGATAAACTAATGGGATGGGATCTGCTCATTGTTTCTTATAAACTGTTCAAATCTATTGTTCCTTTCTGTTAGTAAACATTGATAGCAAAATAAATGAACAGTTAGCTGATAGTATTAATGACAGATATGAACTGATTATTTAAAGTTGAAAGCTTATGCTTTTATTGTGATACCCAGACCTTTGGTTGAATTTTGTTTCAAAATGTCTACAGTACTGTTTTCTTCTAGCAAAGGAATTTCTAATTTGTAATATAGAATTAGATATATATTGTTTTATGATATAGTATCTCACAAAGAACCAGTCTGATGTTCAGTAGACCGTACTACAAGACCCTTTCTGGTACTGCAATAGAATGCCTGAGGCACACAACTTAAATGCAGGAAAGGCTTGTGGAGATTGCAGCATAGGCATTGCCTCATACTTGATGCTGGTGCATTATAGTGCAGTGGGATCATGTGTTATAAGGAGGCCTATTTACTTGGTTGCAGCCAGGAAGCAAAAAGAGAGGAGGGCCCCAGGGTTTCATTCTCCCCTTTGTTATGATTTGCATCTGAAATGGCCCATGGGCTCTTGTTTTAAAAACTTGTTCCCAGTAGCTGGCTATATCTGGGGAGGAGGGATCTAGATGGTAAAACTAGTTCATTGGGAAGGCTTGTGAAGGTATCCCAAGCTCTCTCTGTTTCCTGCTGCACTGGGAATGATTCCACCATCATGAACATCACAAATGCTGTCGTGCCTTTGCCACCATGATGCACAGGAAACTGAACCATGAGCCAAAATAGACTTTCCTCTCCTAAATGGCTCCTGTTAGGTATTTTGGTCACGGCAGCACAAACGCGAACAATGCATTCTTCAAGGCTCAGCCTGGTGACCTAAAGGTTCCATCACCTGTGGTAACACAGATTGCTAACCAAGCCATTGACACTCCACCCTTGAGGACACAGTGTGCGAATTGATTTTTCTGGTGCTGTGCCACATGAAAAAGTTTGAAAATACTTCATAGTGCAAATGTGTGGGCTTAAATTGCTGCCTTTTGTCTTAGTCAGGGTCACTACTGATGTGTTGAAACACTGTGACCAAAAACATCTTGGGGAGGGGAAGGGTTTATTTCACTCACAGTCCATATAACGGTTGATTATCAAAGCAGCAAGGGCAGAAACTCAAGCAGGGCAGGGACCTGGGGGCAGGAGCTGATGCAGAGGTCAGGAAGGGGTACTGTTTACTAGTTTGCTCTTCATGGCTTGCTCAGCTTGCCTTCTTATAGAACCTAGGACGCCAGCTCAGGGATGACACCACCCACAATGGGTTGGGCCCTTCCCCATCAGTCACTAAGTAAGAAAATGCCTTAAGTTGGATCTCATGGAGGGATTTTCTCAATTGAGGTTCCCTCCTTTCAAATTACTCTAACTTATGTCAAATTTACCTTAAACTGTTAGGACATCTTTGTACAGCATACAGTTCTTTGCCCCTCTGCCACAAGGAGAGAAGGACATGAGGGAGAGGCCCATTAAGTAACCTCCCTGATTTAGACAGGCCTCTGACACATCTGAACCCTTGGGTTTTTCTCATGCTAATGACAGAGAGCTTAATTCTGGCATGCAGGAAGGGTGAGTCCCTAGAGAATTGCAAGGACAGAGTGGTAACATGTTTATTAGATGAGGGCTGCATCCATTGTGTCTGTTAGCTTGTATTTGTATACTGTAGATGCAGGAACTCATGTCTCAAGATGTTTTGATTAAACATCTACTAGATGCTTTAAGAGTATGACGGAAAAGCTAGCAAAGTCACCACATTAGTTAGCTTTTCCTTCACCAAATAGTCCAACCTGCCAGTCTGTGGTGGTTTGAATCAGAGTGGCCTCCAGAGGCTCATGTCTTCAAATGCTTAGTCAACAGGGAGTGTCACTATTTGAAAGGATTAGAAGGATTAGGAGGTGTGACCTTGTTGGAGTTAGTGTGTCACTGAGGGTGGACTTTGAGGTCGTAAAAGCCCATGCCAAGCCCAGAGTCTCTGTCTTGGTCTGTGGCCCAGGCGTGGCTACTGCTCCATGTGTGCTACCATCTCCCCACTGTGATTATAATGGGCCAACCCTCTGAAATTGTAAGCAAGTTCCCAATTAGATGCTTTCTTTTATAAGAGTTGCTCTGGTCATGGTCTTGTCACAGCAATAGAATAGTGATAGGACACAGTCCAGTGGAGGAGGAAATTTTCTTGTATTTGGATGACTCAATTCTTGTTAGAGACTGTCTTATACTGTATTTTCTTTGAAAAAGAAAATCCAAATTTTCTTGATGTAAACAACTTAAGGGAAGAGAGATTTACTTGGCTGGGGTTTCATGTGACTCTTGCTTCTGGTCCTGTGATGAGGTAGAATATGGCAGTACACCATGGTGGAGGAAGGGTGTTCACCTGTGAACAGCAGGCAGAGACACCAGGTTTACCTTTGAGGACACATTTCCAATGACTTCTATCCTCCAGTCCAGCTTTACCTCCTAACAGCCCATCCACTGTGAACTAATCAGTGTGTTCTCATGATCCAGTCACCTTCAACAGTGAGTGCCACCAACTGACACTTCAGCCCTAACAATCTTGAGTGCACTGTCAGATAGAGTGTCATGGACTGTGAGGAGGCAAGGTCTTCCTGGTGAATAATACCTCCATGGCTTTTTAAAGGGGATGAACACAGTATGGAGGGCAAGTGAGTGCAGACTGAAGCTAGCTCCCACAGACTAGCCCTGCCAATTCCAAAGGCATAGGCAGCCCTAGTGTACTTTATGTCAGAGCCGTTGTGAGACCATCTTCTTGTGTTTTCTTTGAAGAACCTTTCCTTCCAGTGGGCCAGATCTCTGACCTACAAAGCCTTGAAAGAAAATTCCTTAATGGAGAGGGAGTTGGGAGTTGCTGCAAGTGACTTGAAGCCTCATGTTTACTTAAACAGCTTCAAGGGAGATCTTTGCAGTTGGTCTCCTTTGCTTAGAAGTAAAGGGTTCCTTGTTTCAAATGATTCCTTATGGAATTTACAGTTCAGTGTGATGTGTCTCAGAATTCTTTTGGACTCTGGCATGTTTAACTGCAGATGTTTTGGGGGATGGTCAGTTTACTGATAAATGACACAACTTTACAACTTGAAATATGTCTTGAAACTTTTTTTTTAAACTAGGTAGAAAGGGAAAAATGCTCACAGAAGCTGAAGGTTTGGTTTCAGGAATACCAAGGTAGCATTTCTTTTCTGGTGTCAGATTGATGGGGAGTTGGGAACTGAAAGCTGGTATGTGTTACCCTCTTACACCCTAAAACGCTGCTTGTTAAGACAGGCACATTTCTGAAATAGTTGTTTGAGGACCTGAAGTTCAGGCCCTTCTTTTACTACCTGCTTATCATCTTCCAGTCATAACTAGAATATCTACATTGTTCAATTGATTTGATTTAAAACACAACTTGTCAGCGCTTTCTGTTTTAATAAATACACAGTTTGGCTTAATGGCTTCCTGAACTAAGTAATTCAAAAGTTGCATTGTTACTGTTTCTAATATTTTTGTGCTTAAAATGTGGATACCATTGAGAATGACAATCATTTTTCATAATTTGGCAAGTTGGAACAGGGTTTGGGTCATAACCCTGTTAGAGAAGTGACCCTGCTGAGTGAGTGTTGTGTGATTCACTCACATCAAACCAGGGTTCAGGTGCCTGCAAGGCCCTGAAACATTGTTGAACTTTCTACAGTTCAGAGATTGGAGCAGAACTGCAGAATGAAGCTGTCTATAAATTGTATAGAAATTACTTAGAACCAAGCTGGCGTTTCAAACCAGGTTTATGTTTTTCTACTGAAGACTATTTAGCTTTTCAAGATTTCTTGCAGTAGTCTAACATGGCTCTACTTGAGTTTTCCTCAATTTACTTTTAAGTGGTGGGTGCATGATGGAGAGAGGCTAGTAAATTTTAATTTTAGATATGCTGGGCAATCATAAAATCATAACATCACATGTTAACAGTGGACTGTGCACTTATTACATGGATGTGAATGAGGTAGAACAAATCCCTGTGTGTGTGTGTTTATGGTGCTATATATTAAACTCTACTTATATCTTGTTCCATATGTTGAACAAACTAAGGAGAAGGAAAGGAACTCTTAAAGTAAAATTTTCCTTACTATTTGCATTGGGGTTAAAAAGTAAAAGTATATACTTTAAGTAAATTTATTCTTGAGCAAAAGAATGCTCAAGACTGGATTGTATAAAATGATAGGAACTTGGAGCAATAGCTCAGTGACAACCTCTCTTAAGTAGTAGTCATGTCAGTTTGGGGGTGTGTGTTTTTACTACTTCAAAGAGTTGTAAGAAATTAATTATTAGTGTTTGTATATGTATTTTAATCTTGAAAATAAAGTAAATGTTTTTTAAAAGTAAAACACATTTACTTATAACCCCCCCCTTTTTGTGATTCCAGTTCTATTTATCACTCAAGTGGCAAGTTTCTTATTTCTCACTATGGGAGTTTTTGGAAAGGGTGTTGGGATCCTTTTGTGGTCAAGAAAATTTAAGAATGAAAGAAAAGGCCCTCAATATCTTAGCAAGCTAGTGTTAATAAATTAGTGTTTAATCTTCTGAATGCCAGCTGTTTGGCGTCTAGCACCTATAGATGGGTTGGGTTGTCTTTGAACTGATTAGTGGTGAAGCTAAACTGTTTGCCCCCAGCAAGTGCTTTCGCCAGTTCTGAAGACTGAAAAGAGGCTTTTCAGAGGCTGCCCCCGCAAGCTGGGCGCAAAAGGCAGTCCTGGGGTTATGCTCTGTGGAGAGAAGGAAGCACTGGATAAGTACTTAATAACTAAAGTAATTTCAGATAGCGTATTAGTCAGGGTTCTCTAGAGGAACAGAGCTTACAGAATGAGTCTATCTTCTTCCTCTGTCTTCATATTTAGTTATTTAGATTTATTAGAAAGGCTTACAGGTTGTGGTCCAGCTAGTCTAAAAATGGCTCTCTACCAATGGAAGGTCCAAGAATCCAGTAGTTGTTCAGTCCACGAGGCTGGGTGTCTCAGCTGATCTTCAGTACATGCCAGAATCCCAAAGAAGTGGGCTGAACTGCCAGGGAAGGAATAGACTTGCCAGTGAGAGCGAGGGCAAGCAGGCAAGAGCAAAAGCTTCCTTCTTCCATGCCCTTTATACAGACTGCCAGCAGAAGGTGTGGTCCAGATTAAAGGTGGATCTTCCCACCTCAAAGATCTGGATTAGAAGTGGGTCTTCCCACTTCAAATGATTTAATTAAGGAAAATATCCCTCTCAGGTGTGCCCAGCTGCTTGGGTTTTCATTAATTCTAGATGTAGTCAAGTTGATAAGCAAGAATAACATCACAGCTAAGAATTAGACCTTCAAAGACAGCAACACAGGGAGAGCTGTTAGACCCTAGCTTGGTCTACTTTATGGTCAGTAGAGGAGATCAAAATGAGTATAATTCATCACAGGTAAACATAGCTGTCCTAAGGAAACAGTAAAGGTGCCGTGGCTGCATAGACGTGAAGTGGGAGCCGGTTAGTTGTGGGAGTGACAAGGCGAGAATGCAGAAAGACAGTTTGTGCCCAGCGGAGCTGTGTCTACATGTTTGCTGGCTCCTGTAACAGGTGCGGCAAATTGAGACGCTTGAACCACAGGGATTTATGGTTTGTCGGCGTGCAGGCTGAAAATCTAAGTTCACAGTGCCGGCGCAGCTGGTCCTTCTGAATGCTGAGAGGCAGTCAGTTCCGCTGTGTCTGCTGGGCATTTGTTGCAGTTTGTAGTATTACAGGCGGAAGGACACGTCACCCTGATCTCCACCATCTGTTCACAGTGTGTTCTCCCTGTGTACTTCCTGTGTCAGGTTCCCTCTATTATAAGGATATTGGTCCTTTAATGTCCTGTTGGCTTAGGGGCATTCTGCTCTAGAGTGAATCCACCTAAATCAATGAATGACATCCACAACTTCTGTTCCCAAATAAGGTCCCATTCTGAAGTGATGGTTTTATTCTAGTGTGATCAGATAGGATGCGAGAAATTGTTTCTTGGGCTATTTGAACTTTGATATGTTTAATATGTTTCTAGGGAAAATAAATATGTTTTTAGAAAATACATTGTGAAGACGTTTTTCAAAAACTGCGCTTAGCTACTGTCCATGAGCAGGGTGGTGAGTAGAAGATGAGGTTGTGGCTTTGTCGAGACATCTGGACGCCGCAGGATCAAGGGTAGGGTCTTGCTTGTTTTGCTGCTTTAAAAAGAGAAAAACAAGGACACATTTGAAAGCTAATGTATACTCTGGTAGAGAACTTGGGGATACAGTGGGGATGGATGGGGATTCGGTGACAAGATGATCTTAAGTAGGTGAGAGCAGATAGGTCTGGTGCACACATAGAAGAGCTAGCTAGCCCGAGAGACGAGGACAGGTTGGGGAGGGGCTCAGCAGACAAAGTACCTGTACAGCACTTGCTCTGAAAGTATGTGGATCTGCGACCAGATCCCCAGAAACCACATAAAAGCCAGGTAGATATGGAGCCAAACTGGCTGTGAGATCAGGTTCAGCCAGAGGTCTTGCCTCAGAAAAGGGTGGAGCAGTTGAGGGAACTCACCAGATGTCAACTTGGGGCCTCCACATTCATGTATGTTCATACACCTGTACACATGTGCTCATAGATGCGTGCTCAAATTCATGCATGTGTATGCTCTAAAGACACAGACATACACATACAGACATACAGAGACAGAGACAGACACAGAGCTGAGAGAAATGAGGACAGGCGGGGTCTCTAGAAAGCTAAGCAGATGCTGGTGTTAAGTGGTGGATGATCTCTTCCGAGTGCTAGTGTGTGACTAGTGTGGATATAAAAAGTAGTCAGCTGTGAGGGTGGAGAGAGGAGAATGAGAGGTTTAGGGAACCGGGGAGAGGTGTAAACTGACTGGAAAAGAGTAAGTCCTCACAAAAGACAGGTTTTCATCTGGGTGTGGGCACACACCTGTGGTCCCTGCACTTAGGAGGCAGAGGCATAGGTGGTAGCTTTGAGATGAACTCGAAGCATTGCAAGACTGCCCTCTGATACATGGAAACACCAAGTCTGAAGGTTGAGGCTGGCAGCAGTTGGAGTGGATGGCAGCAGGCAATGAGATAATGTTATCAAAATACTGAACAAGGTACTTACGAAAGTAATAGAGTTTAGGGACCTTCCGAGACTAAGAATGTACATCACTCAGTTATTTACTCAAAGTTATAAATCCATATATTCCAGCTGGAAGGCAATTGAACCAGATGGAGGACATGAGTTAAAAGAATCCTTATTAACAAAGAAATAGGTATTTTTGTATGTCCAGTTAGGTATTTCATAGTAAAAATGTAAGTATATTACTTAGGTATATATACTAAAATATTGGTGAACTTGGGTTGTATATTTTCTGTAACAAATGCTTTAGTAGTGTTTTTCCCCTTACAGTGGGTGGACAATGAAGCTGCAAGCTGATTTTCAGATGTTCTTCTTGTTTGAGCCCCATTTGTAGCCACTGGTTAGAAATGTCAGGTATCAAATGACCTTAGTCTACACTATGAAAAATTAAAGGTTCCACGTGTTTGACAATGGCTTCCAAATATACCAAAGATTAATACTACACATCTTTGATTTAGCGTCTGCCAGGCTAGGGAAGAGATTTTTCCTGTTTGGTTAAAGACCTAATGTGGCACTGCCACAGTAAGAGACCGAGAATTTGTGCCTAGACTGACTTTAGTTCTCCCTGTCTGCTGCAGTGTGTATGTGGCAGCAGCATTCAGGTCCTACCAAACAGCCCCCCGAGCTGTGCCCCTAGAGTTCAAATCCCTTTAGGTAAAGTGGTCTGCTTTACACGGCTCCATCGGGAAGGACAGAGCTCCCAGGTGTTGGGCAGCAGCTGGAAGTAGTCTCATTTCCCCTGTGTAAGGGTTAGGACGTTTGGAAGACCACTAAGGAAGGGAAGGTGTTTGAGTACTTGTCAATGTGAGGGTTAAACCTTCCTTGTATTTTTAAAACTGAAAGGTAAAGTCCGGGTTTGATGTCTTAATGACTTGGTAGATAGAAAACTGGTTTGCACAAGATTCCCAAGCCTCTGATTTAAGTGACCATCCAGCATGGGAAGTCATTACCGAGGTACTTGTTTTGCAGTTCACCAAGGATGCTGCTTACATATTAATACTATTGGCTTTGCCAGTTCTTTTGAATGCAAAAGCATTCAGTGTTAAAAGTATCTCAAAGCTCCTTTCTGAGATGGTTCCTTAGAATGTGATACTTAGTAAAAATCCAGAACCCTGTAAAGCCTAGAAATATAGAATATGTCTTTATCCTGAGCTTTCTCAGGGACCCTGTCTTCACCAATGAAGTGGTTTCTCTTTATTTAATTATAGTATTGGAACATTTTACTTATTTCAACTGTATGTTGTCCCTAGAAAAGCAAGATTTTCATGCTGTTTACTGTGCTTACTGGTAAATGCAAATCAAATAATTTTAGACTGATGCTATTGACTTTTGATGGAGATTTTATTCTGTATCTAAAATAAAAAGAGTTATCATACTACATTTTAAAACAAGTTGGAACATAAAAACAAATAAAAATAGATCATGATGGATCATGAGATGGTAAATGTTCTGTCAGGTTGACATTTTATTTTACAAATAGCTAAATAATTTAAAAGCTTTTTCTTTCCTTTGAGTTCTAAATCATAGTACTCTGAAGAGCATATTAGTAATGCTGGGAGTAGAAACTTGCACCTGTGGTAGAGGAGCGTGTCATAGGAAATCTGTTTACACAGCTGTGTGCTGATGTCAGTCACACAGGACAGAGTCATGGAGCGAGCCTCATTTCCAAACAGTCGTCAGCCCTGCCTTGGAAAGAGCTAATTAAAGAATAAGTTCAGAGGCTGACTGTGCGTCCTCAGCATCACTAGCCGGCCTCTACCTGAATGTGTAACTTTGCTCATAAGTGTATGTTGGCCAGTTTCTGAGAAAATTTAGACTTTTTGCTAAGACTGCTTCATATTTGTGATTTATACCTTCATTGCATCTATTACCTGCTGTTTTAGCACCAAAGTGAGCATCCATCAAACTTTATCGCAGTTACATGAGCTCTTTTGGTGTGCTTTACTGGAGTTATAGAATTGAATTAATTTGGTCTGTGTGAAAGCTTCCTTTATCATTAATAAATTACATTTAATCCATAGGCTATTAGTTTTGGAAATGTTGTATGACTTCATTCATACTGCTACTAGGATATAAATAAATATTTAAAACTAAGCATTAATAAAAATACAGATTTAGAATTTATTCCCAGGACTTTCAGAATTTAGAGAGTATCTTACTTGAAAAAGTGAATGTTACCATTGCCCATGCGTGGTGTTACATCCCTTCTCTCATTCTTACCTGAGTTAGCAGGCTGTGGGTGCTGTCACCGAGTTTGATTCTTAGACACTTGTGTGTGTCTTGCACTCTATTCAACTCCACAGACCCCAGGACACAAGGGTCGCTTCCAGCCCACAGATGCCTTCTTCCCTTTGTTCTTAGAGGCAGTATTAAGGAGCAACTTGTCACCAGCAATTGCTTTCTGAAACCTATAGCATCTGATCGAGCAGATCTGTGCAGTGTAAATGGTGGCGTCCTTGTTAGACCCTTAACTCTTGAGCACTCTGAAATGCACACTGCATTTGAAAAGGGCCCCAAAGAGAAGTAGATTCCCTACATGCCCATTTCTACTCAGAGGAAGTCTCTTCAGTATGGTTGTTGGTTGGGGTGGGGTGCCGCTTTATTTTTCTTGTTTAAACAGTTTAATTTCCAAGAATCACGATGTGTTTGCAGCTAAGGTTAGTTTGGGTTTAATTTTGTCTTTTTACAGCACTTAGCACAGCAGTGTTACTAACTGAGCCATCTCCCCAGTCACAAAAGCTGCACTTTTGTACAATTAGTATCTGCTATAAAGTTTACTAAAATATGCAGCTTAAGGAGAGCCCAGACCTCACCAGTTATGCTGGCTGGCCAGCAGGCCCCAGGGATCCTCCTGTCTCTGCCTGCCCAGGGCGGGGTGGGTGTTTGGGTGTGCCGTGGTGCCCACATCCTCTTGCCGTGAGGCAAGCACTCTACTGACTGAACTCTTTTCCACTCCTGAAGTCCATTATTGTGTGTAGTTGATACATGCTATAACTATGCATAAAAATTTGCAGTTTAAGGAGACAGGAAATGCCACTTACCCTGATTTGATCCTTATAAATTAATGCATGTATCACATCATACTTCATAAATATGTATAACTATGTCAATTAAAAATTAATGAGAAACTATGAGAGCCTTCAAGTAGTAGAATCAACATGATTGTTGAGAGCAAAGAGCTGTGAAGTCAAAGTCTTCCTTTGTAAGTGTGATTTATTCTTCTGTCATATTAGACAACAGAAGAAAAAAAGGAAATCACAATATATTCTTACACAGTTCAGTACAATTTTGTTGAACTCATATGATTATATGAGGTTCCCCGCAGACACCCGTGGTAGGCATACTGCAGTGGTAGGAACGTGGGCTCTGGTCTGGCGTGGCCATGTGGAAGCACAGCTGTCTGCGCAGTGCTGTGGTCTGAGGCCTGGAGGCAGTGTGCATGGAGGTCTGCCTGCCTGACTGCTCTGTACAGCAGGGAGGATGGAACAGAAAGAACCTGCTCTTGAGGTGGCTTCTGACTGTGCTCCAAAGTCTTGAAAAGCAGCGACTGGAGCCAAGTACGTTAGGCAAGTACCTCACAGACTTTCTAGTACTGGGTAGTTAGCTATACTCTTTAAATGCTTTCCTATGAAATGGTTAGAAGTGAAATATAAAATTAAGATATTAATGAAGCTGTTAATGAGTTAAGATCTATTTCATTGGTGGCTAGATAATATCAAGTATTAGCTTCAATGTGTCAACAGAGGGTGGAGAGGGTTTCTGTCCGACCACATTCTGAGATGTGAACACCCTGTGAGAACGTCTTGGAAAGGAAGTTGGTTCCTAGTGTTTGGGTTGCTTTTCCTGTGCAGTTGTCTTCCACTTTCCCTTTGCTCTCTTGTAATACTTTTGTTTTACAAAATAGTCACAAGTTACTAGTGTTAAACATTCAGTGAAGGTAAATAAAGAACAAAAGAGGTGACTGAGGATATAGTCAGCAGGAGAGAATTTGCCAACACCCACAAAGCCCTGTGTCAACCCCTAGCATGGGGGAGGGGGGAGGCGTCCTCATTACTTGTAATTCACACTTCCTGTTTGGTACACAGCACAAATCCACGTGGGGTTATTTGTTTACTCCCGACTTTGTACGTGAGAGTGAGAGTGCTGTTTCCAAGTACACACTCAACAAGTAGGATGGGTATGGTTTGAGTGCATAACCTTTGTACGCACTGAGCAAATAGAATGGGTGTGGTCTGTGCATAACCTGTGCGTTTCTCACCCAAGCTTATTTAAGCTTTCTTTACAGGTGAGCCAGAGGCAGGCACTAAACCACTGTTCCCATACTTAGAGTTAGTCTTTATTAGCAGGGTCAAGATATAAGCAACCCAAACACTAGGAACTAACATCCTTTCCAAGTTATTTTTAAGTACTAAAATCTTTCATTAGTCAGACTTGTGCAATGCTCAGTTGAACATTTCAACTTCCAGAATCCAGAAATAAATATATTATTATATGCAGATGTGCCTTCAAAACATGTACCAAAGGGACGTTAATTTTATGCTTTGAATTAAGATCAGAAAAAAAACCATTCCTGTGAGCTGTACACATTAGTGGATCCTTTCCTTTCTCTAGAACAGTTCAAAGGTCTCTGCTCTCAGAAATAGGTAGACAGAATGGACCCTGGAACCTTACCTGTTTTCCAGTCTTCTCATTAGTGCCTCTCGTTCACTTACTCTCAGAATGGGCATAGGCAGGCAGACTAGATGGCTCAGTGAGTAAAGGTGCTTGTCACCACGCCTTATGACCTGAATTCAGTCCCCAAGTCCCACATGGTGGAAGGAGAGAACAGATTTCTGTAAGTTGTGCTCTGACCCCTCCAACATGCATGCCCTGGTATGCACATACACATAATAAATAAACAAAAATGTTTAACTAAAAAGAGGCAAAGGCACAGTCATCTGTCACTGTAAGAACAGACACTTCAGATCTAGAAATGTAATGAGGAGCATGATAAAACTCGGTTTTTCAGTGTCAAGAGTCCCAGAGTCATTAAGAACATAGTAACAAAGACCGAGTTTTCATCCACTCCTGGTTTTCTCAAATCTGAGTTCAGCTCCAGTTGTCCTCAGTGCCACCTTCAGTGTTTTTTCTCAGTTGTCCATAGTGACTGCTTGCTGATGGTCTCCACAAAGTCCCATCTGTTTAAGGCCATGTCCTTAGTTTGATGTCCATAAGAAGTAGTGGAGCCTTAAGATGTGGGCCCTAAAGGGAGGTCTGCAGTTCATTCCCAGTTCCCAGGAGGGGAGCTGGGCCCTTTCTTTTCTCCCACTCCCTGGCCATAGGGCAAGTAGTTTCCTGCCTAATCACAGGCCCAACAACAATAGGACTGTCAACCCTGTACTAAAACCTTCAAACCATAGCCAGATAAGTCTTTCTGTTTGTGATTTTAGTCTCTGCTTGGTTTCTCAGATATTTGTTACAATGACAGGAAGCTAACACAGTTGATTAAATCATTGCAGGTATAGTTAAAATGACAAAAGCTAGCACTGAGAAAAGCATTTGCTTCCAATACTTATAATTCTCTAAAAAACATTTAAAAATTTATTATCTGTGGGGATGAGTGCATGTATGTATGCGTATGTGTTTTTACATTTGCCTATGTGTGTGTGCATGCATTTGTGTATTTGCCTGTGTGTATATACATGTGTATATATGTCTGTTGCAGGAGCTCCTTCCGCTCCTTCAGCCAATAGCTGCTGAGATACCAG